>JASDQU011442461.1:31253-41530 GCA_032191745.1 Picea mariana | reverse complement strand
TGGGAAACAAAATTCCATTTAGTCAAAGCAAGGCTAAGTATACAATGTAACGAAACCAATCAATGCTGAACAGAGCTATTCAAACCAAATCTGAATCGTTATATAAACTTATACTATTTACAAAAAATGATTGATATTACACATACCTGTGTGACGAGGCTATCCAATTACGCCAGCTTAGAATTCACCACTGCCGTGGCCGACTCTACATTTTTAAACAAACTGGAGCCTGTCGTTCTCTGTCTCTTATCAGTGGTCTGTAGCTCAATCTTTTGACGAGTAAGCAGTGTAACCTGGTCCTCCAAAGATTTAATCTTTGATTGTAGCATTGGCACATCAAGATAATACCTCTCTAACCATAAGCCGCATTGATCACAAGGTGGTATTGCAGGTTCAGTAGAGGGTTTAGATGAATAACCAGGGGCTTTACATGGCAGCTTAATGCCAGGGTAGTTAGGGTCATTTTGCAAACAAGGTGGTAGGTTTTTCATGAAGTCGTATGAGGGTTTGGTACACAAACCTTCCGAATAGGGATACTCACTTTCCAAAAAACATTCAACCTCTGAATCAGAATCTTCACTTAGCACAATAGGGTCAGGATTGACAGGGGGTTTTGGTTTGTTCCTCACCATTCGAGAGATTAGCCGTGCATTCTTTTTGCCTTTGGCGTTAGCAGTAGGTTTGGCTTTAGGCTTCTTTTCCACAGGCTTAACAGATTCGACATCCTTGGTCGCAGAGTGGGGTAGGTCGATAGGTGAATTGGGTAAGGGTTTAGGTAAAAGGATACTGTAGGGTACCGGGGGTACAGACTTGTCCTCGGTCACCACAGGTTTGTCAACATGTGGTGGATTTGAATCCACAAAATTATCGCGAGCAAGGAAATCATCCCAACAGTCTCTTTGTAACCCCAGATGACAAACGAAAATCATTTTAACCAGCCCATAGTGAAAGAGGCTGCTATCAGCCTGGTTCCTTTTATATTTCTTAGACATTTTGAACAAGCTTCTATGCAGATAGTATGGCATATTAAGCTCAAAAACCATAAAGACCATAAGCAAACGAAGGTGGTGTAAGAAAACAAACCCAAAACGACCCTCGCAGGTGATGAACTGCTTGATAATCATCAATAAGTCATGCCATCGCTGCTTCAGCATGGTCACGAGGAAACCTTTGTCACAGGAGCTAACCTTATGTGACTGAAAGAGAAAAGTCCAAGGGACTTCTTCTACCTTACAGTTTTTGGACCATCGTTGTCCAGTAACTGGAAAACCTGTAGCAAGGCTTACAAACTTCTCGTCAATTTGCAATTGAACATCACCAACCTTGTCTTGACAGCCATCAAAGGTCAATGTGAATTGCCTAGCAACGCAGAGGTTAAAACCATCAAATTTCTGTATGAACGGGAGCCACCCATTTTCCTCAAGGTCACTGCAGGCACTGTCGAACATCAACAGAGCCTGGCTACCATTCGGTTCAGCCCTCACGACTGGAGCCATGGTGCGAGCACATGGTAAGGGTTTGGGTCGAAATCACCAGCACACAGAAGCAGAGTCATTCGGACTAACCACTATGAATGATCAAAGGGGAAGCATTAATGTGTGCATGCGAGGGTGGTGGAATCACTTACCGCCATGCATAATAGTAAATGGAAAAGTACAACCGCCAAATTAATCCTCCGTTCAATCAATCACAACATAGTTCAAAAACCATATTATTCGGCCAACGAAAAATCAAACGATGAATGGTATACCAATGTGCCACTTACCATATTTCAAACCATGAATAATCAATGTGAAATCAAACCCAAATGTTTAAACAACGTGCCATTGCATACATGTTTAATCAAAGGTTTTAAAACATTATGACAATCGAATTCAAATAAAATTGACAAGCCAAGAGCTATATAAATTTTAACATAAGGATCACATTATGTATAAAAATAAAAATAAACCATGACCCCTATGTAATTGAATGACTAGGCAAGTCTAAAAAATATAAGTCCATATGCTCAATGCCTTACCAGTTTAATAAAATCAAATTGCGCAATCAAAATAAGAATAGGCAAACAGGCATAGTTCGAAAAATCTTTTAGCCACTTAATGATAATCCAGAGGTAAGTGACATTCAAAATATCAAATAAAAGATCATGACAGTTCAAAGAGCGATGGAGGAGTTTTCACACTTACAGTCGTGAAAACTAAATGAAGACCAATTTGCAAATGTCGCAAAGAATGAAAATATCGTCTATTTGAAGAAATGCGACGGCAATTTGAAGTTCAAAGACATAGGTGTAGGTAGCTTATAGGGCAATGGAAAAATTGAATTGGCTGCCAACAATGGCGACACACTGGTAGAAGCAGTTATCTCTATCGAAAGAAATAAATTTCAGATTAGGACAACAAAGAAAATTTCAACTCAAAAACAACAATCAGAAAATTGTACAAACATCATCATTTACCATCTTTTCCAACGATGTTTTAAAAGATGAAAACTAATAACAGTCTTAAGATCAACAAGTCACGATATTAATGATAAAATCTTCAATACTGTTGGCATGGCCACTGCTGTGAGCAGGCGTCCATAGCCTCGACAGGGTTGCCATTTAACCCACTCTAACATCTGTATCCTGTCAAGAAGTTCTAGATCAGAATAAAGGACATTAAAGAGGTTTCTTTTTTGCCAATTTTCATATACCCGACATTGCTTCGCTGCCAGCGGGCCTGTTCAGTACCCTGACAAAGTTGCCTTGGCGTCATGCATGCATTTACCCGCTGCCAGCAGACCTGTTTAGTATCCCGGTGGGTTTACAAGCACTTCCCACAGCTCTTATTAATAATTTTATTTTTTTTTCTTTTATAGATAGCTAAGCAGGGTGACACTAAAAGTCTTGATATTTTAACATATTTTTTTAGACCTCATCAGAATTTTTTAGCATTATCCTTTATTTAGATCTAGAGATGTTTTATTTACAAAAACAACTTCCTAAGGCAGGGATACATCTTCTGAGTCATTCCCATAAGGAATAGGGATAGCGTAAAAAGATAATATATGATCATGACAAGCTTTACTCAGAGATTGAAATTAGTAAACTTCTTTCAAACAACAAAATTTCCCAACACAAATATCAATTTCAGCAATATATCATTGATGTTTGTACAAATTTTTCAGAAGTTATTTCAGCAAAGGAATTTTCTATCGTCTTTGTCTGAATAGCTCAGTGATGTAGGTAAGTGTATTTCCAAAAGAAAAAACTGGTAAGCATAAGGGAGAAATCCAAACACACTAGCGAAAAAAAAATTGGAAAGCAAAGAAATACAAACAACAAAAACAAAAAACAATACACACAGAAGGTGCATCTGAAGACCTCATGCGACAATCCCTTGGGAAACTGAGAGAAAGTAGGAAAATCTTGAATGATGGGAAAACAGTCCTACTCATGGTACCTTGGGTCAGGGTTGATTTAGCTTTATTTATCTCTTTACTTTCCCTTTAATATTTTCATGACGATATTGCATTTTTGAAAATAAACGTTCAACTAGAAGTAAAGAGAAAAAGGATCAAGGGGACTTCCCTGACAACAGCCGTATTATGGTTCTCGTGGTGTGCCCACTTGCATTCACGAATGCATTATTACAAAAAGAAATAGTGAGAAATCAAACTGAAAGAAAACCTATTCCTAAACCTACCCTAACTATTAAACAAATCAGGATACTACGTGAAGTCATGTTTCCAATGTAGCCATCGGAGTAACTCTAATCCTGTAATGAAAACAAGATCAAGCATTATTAAAAAGAATGGTAATATATCAACAAATGATAGAAACATATCACGCTTACCTTCATAATCAACATCTAGAAACAAAGTAAGCATGATCTTGCCATTTCCTCGGATATTCTTGTTGTACGAATCCTCCAACCATTGCGCAATCTTGTCGTGATAAGGGTCATAATGGCATGGGTGAGTGTAAGTAGTTTTGAAAAACTTGTCAGGATTATGAGGAAATGGAATAACCATCAGCCAAGGCTGAAATGCCCCATCCTCCTTACAGTTCTCTAAGTGTTCATTAATTTCTTCACATGGAGGATCTGAAAGAAATATGTCATGCCTACTTCCAAGATACTTGGGTAAAAAGAAAGCAAGCTCAACTTTGTCTTTATTGTGAAATTTTTTCATATATGAATATTCAAGCCACTCTAAGATCCTGTCACAAAAAAGGGGGTGCAAACCAAGGATCCACAACATATCAGATTGACGACTGTCAGTCATCCAAGGAGGAGATTAGAATGACGATCAGAATCATATTGGCCACTGAATATTGAAACATCAAACATGAAGCTTTAATCTTTCCAACATTTCATTCGATCCTATAAGAAATCATATGGGACTTGGTTGATATCATTAGTGACATCATGTCGGGCCATTGACCATCGGGTTGTCGGAATTTTGTTTCAAATATCATTCCATAACTTCTTTCGATATAGTTCCACGTCACTGGATAACTTAGCATACCATGCCATCTTGCTAGCACAACACTTTTCATAACAGATGAATTCCTTCCACGTGGACATATGGAAATCACTATATACGTATGAAAATATATTAAAAACATGTGACATGTGCCACACCTGTCTGCCATATCATCACTAGTATGAGAAATACTGAGCTGCCACGTGTCCTAGCTAAGGTCAACAATGATGATGATCAATCAATGGTATAGATCATACATCTATTGTGTCTCTAAATCAATGGTTGTGATTAACTTTTAGAACTTCCTCGCTGGAGTCTTCAACTTAACTATGACTCTGAATTGACTACTCCGATGGACGATGTGGATTTCTCTCTCTAATCAATGGTTTAGGTTGCACGTCGAAGTATTGTATTTAGAGACTAATTATGATAGCATATTTTGATAAAAGAATATGAAAGGAATGATTTTTCTTATTTAAATTAGAGTCCGATAATAGACAAATGTTGACCATCGATCAAGGTTGATGTCACTGATTATTCTATGAAGGTTCTGCAACATTTTTTATCCCAATTCTTCACCAAATTTAAATATAATCCTATAGAGATCGAGGAAAATAAAATTCCTTGGTGATTTTATTAAATCTATATAGAAAGATCATAGATTCTAAAAAAGATAGCTAATTGTTACAAGATAATGATCAAGTACAATAAAATCGAGATCTGCAGATTATGTCCCAAAATTTTTGAGTCTGTAATTAACTGGTATAATCACTTTTGGTTACGAGTTCTAGAGCTATAAATACCTATTGAAATGAAATGTAAGAGGGAATTTGGGCTGTAAACATATTGAATCTTCTCAATAAAATTTTCATTTACAAAAAGAAAGAGATTCCTAGTTTTTGTTTCTTAAGTTCATGCATTTCTTGTTTCAAGTTTCCTTTGTTTCCATAAACTATGTTCTTCATATCAATTTGTCAGTGTTATAAGTATTTCAATTTGGTACAATTTCCACTGTAGTAAGTTTCAAAACCATTATTGAGGTATAGTCTTTCCTTTGTTTTACTGTGAGCAAAAATATAAGACCCACACTTTATTAATGTGTTTATAATTTCTAAGAAGTTTCGTAACACAGGGAAATTTTCATGTTATTTATTCTATTGGACAAAGAGTAATTTTTATATTTATTAGATACATTGATTTTTGTTTCAATTTTGTTTATCTCATTCTGCCTTTCATACTGTTGAACTTTTTGGAAGAACTTAATTGATGAGATCAGGCCTCTTTATTTCTGATAATTATTTATTGAAATCTCAGATTTAAGATTAGGGCATAAAGTCTTATAATTAAATGAATTATTATTATGAGATGCCTTGACATTGTTATTTAATCCTAGAAAAATATCATGAACAAAAAATATCATTATCCTTAATATATCGAGGTTGTGAGTTGAGGGTTGGGGTTAGAACTTACTTAATAATCAATGACAATACCTAAATTTATAGGAGATGAAGATAAAGATGAAATCGATCGAGTGAAATGGTTAAGGATGGTAAACGAACATTATAAGGATCCTTTGCAGGAAAGTCTTAAGTTTGATGGTGAAAATTATAAGTGGTGGATAATCCTTGATGAATATATTAAACTCTACTCCACATGGGAATAATTTGAAAAACCCTTCTCAGATAAATGGATTAGGGATGCAAAAATGGAGGAATTGTATAGAATTCAAGATGAATTAAAATAATAAAAGGAATATATTAAGAAGAAGGGTGAGGAGCTATCTAAGATACAATCCCTTAATGAATCACTCATTAAAGAGGTTAAGAACTTAAAGCAAGAAAAGAGTAGCAAAGAAAAGTGGGAAAATGATGATTCAAGGGAATATTTGAAAAATAAAGATAAGGAGATATGTATATTATGAAACCATAATAAAAAACTAATGGATTAGGTTAAAATATTGAAATAAGAGAAGAAGAATTATCAAAATCAAGAAGAAACAAGGATCTTGGATGAATAATCTACCAAAAGACTTGAAGAGGAAATTTGCAAGAAGGTTGAGGAATCCTTAAATATTGATGAGGTAAAATCATAAATGCAAGCCAGAATTGAAGAAGGACGTTAGAATTTGATAGATAGGGTCACATTGTAGCTTGAAAAGGGGAAAGAAGACAAGATGAAAAAAGGTCAACAAAAGATACTCAAAGAAGTTGAAATCCATCTAGAGGATGTACATGCCAAATATGATGGTGTTATCTCCAAGTCTAGAGTAATCAAGGACCAAGAAAAGAGGATATAAGACTCCATTGTCTATGAAAAAATATAGATGAAATGGGTGTTCAGAATGAATAACAACCGTAAAATGTCAAACCAAATCGACACTATTATCATGAAATATTTCAAGGAAGACAAGAAGATCAATATCGACATTATCAAGAAAGAAGATGGAATAATAATCAATATTCATGGAATATGGCATCAAAAAACCATTATTCAACAAGATATTATCATAGACCGACATCTACTACAAATTGGAGAAGCTTCAACAATAATACATAGAATAAAGGGAAAGAGAATTATGCAACAACTAGACACCAAGGATTACAACTGGAAATAATTGATTTTGGATGGATGGATCATCAATAATGGAAGAAAGAAAGTAGGAACATAATAAAATCGTATTACTTGGTTTCATCACATGTGAAGCATTTAATCACAATGCTTTGAGGACAAAGCTTTTTGAAGAAGGGTACTATGTTATGACTCTAAGGGGAATACATAGGGTTGAATGTATATGATATGACCCCAAGGGGGGGGAATATATTGGGGATACATGTACATGGAATGTGTAAATATATATGTAATAAGGTTGACCTAATGGTAAAGGAACCTCATGTGAAAGTGTGAATAGGTATATATATAGGTCATGTATTCATTATTGGAGGGATGTGAATTGTGATGTATGAATGTAATTTGGTTATTGGGAGGAGGTTCTACTATTATTTAAGGAGTTATTGTATAACTTATATATATTGGAGTTGTGCTTCATGCTCACATTCTGTACATGATGTGTATTTCTCTTATGTTATGTTATTTTAAGCATTTGGAACATTACAATTCTCATGGTTCTATGCTATGAATCCCTTCACCAACTATTATTATTTTTCTCGTTTATTCATTTTCCAAACCAAAGAGTTACTTATAAATCATTTTTACACAAGATGCGGGAAATGGTGAGTGGACGTAATGATATTTTGCAGCTCTGTTAGTATAATTTTTTATGATATCGTGCTTGATAGATATGACTTATCAGATAGACAACAAATTCTTGTTTATCTCGTAGTCTCTCACATCTCTTTCATATCTCAAAGAAGTATTCTATCGTATGACAATATTATATTTTATGTGAATTCTGGTTTCTCCGATGGAGATGAGTGTGGAGCATTCTCCTCCCTTTATTTTGTTACCCTACTTATGTCACCAAATCTTCAGGTCCTTCTGATACTTTTCAGCAAGAATGCTTAGCTCAGTGTTCCCTTACCATTTCAATTCTCTGAAGAGTTAATTCATTCTTCATTTAATGTTCCATCCTTTGGAAGATGACCTTTTGATGAGAAGATTAAGATGTTGTCGATATGATATTGGAGTGAATCTTAACCTTTGATTCATTAGTTCTGGTACTTTTCACACATGCCTTTAGAACTTTGACCATAAGGATTTTCTACTTTGTAGTCTTCCTGATGTTCAATAACATTTTATAATCTGACCAATGTTACAATCGGGATTTGAGGAAAAGTGAATAAAGTTAAAAATTAGGCAATCTAATAGGTGCGAGGGGAAAAATCGACTTACTTATCGGGAGATAGTGCTTGGAAATAAAAAACCCTCTGATTGGTTTCGAGCCATGTATTTCGATGGGAGGGATTCCAATAGCGTTGTTGGGAGGGAAATATCAATATGATCTTAGGAAGGACAAAGAATATAGGTTTGTCAGAGAGGCACAATCCAATGGTACTTGGAACGCAGGTAGGCCAATGGTATTCAGGAAGAGGGAAAATATCATATTTTCTCTAAAGGTCAAACCTAACAAGCGCTCGAACGTCACCCTTACAAGGAAAATTATTAGGATAAGGGGATCTGATGCTAGCCTAACTTGTTGATGTGGAGGTTCAGTAATAGATGAGTTTAGTAGGAGAGTCCAATGGGATTATTGGATAAGGAAAGTCTCTAGTACAATGTTGATCCATAATGCAGATAAATCCGATGTTGTAAGCTCGACGGGTTGATGTAATATGATAACGATAATGAAAGAAAACCTAAAATCCATGGTTTGGTCCAAATTTGATTGAGTGGATGAATGGTCATGTGCACAACCTAGGCCACTGATTCAAGAAAAGGACTGATTTGAGGGAGGGAGAGGAGCACAAAATTACCACCCGATAAAGGGGATTCCAATAGGCTCACAGGTTCTAGTTTTCGACAAATTAGGAAGGGGTGTCCATTTATTATCATGATGGATCAAACCTGATCAAGAAGGTCCTATAGGATTGCGGCCTTTGTGCTTTAAGAACTCCTTTAAAGCAACCCGAAGCAAGATCCCGATACAAGCAAGGGAACAAGGAGATCGCGATGGGAAAGTCCCATTGATAGAAATGGTTCCATAATAGGTTATGGCTTCATGTATTGAAAAGGAAGTGAAGGTTCACACATTGGCTCGAAATTCCAATAGAACTTCTTATAACTATGTATAGATACAAGAAAAGGAATTAACATGGACATGTTAAAGGACGACCCATAGGTAAATATAGTTTTACTCCAAATTTTGGGGTCTCTAGGGATTAAGCTCTGATAAGGGATGACTATAGGCCAATATGGATGAGATTAGAGGATTCCTATGATTATATTCGAGTTTTCCTCCTTTCTCCTAACTGATGGATTTTCTATTTGGGTTCTTTCTATTCTCAATGACCAACTGTATGTATCCTTTAATTAAGGCATGGTTTTGTTGAGGATTAAAAATAGCAAAGGCGTTATTTGAGGGTAATGAATGTATGCAAATTAGCCATGTTCCTTCAACCACATCATGAATAATCTATGCTATGTGATGATTTCTATTTCTTCTCTTTTTTTTTTTAGTCATCAGGGAAAAAATAATTGAAGAGAAATGTTTACATCATAATAAAATAATTATAAGCATAAATACCTCTTGATCTTGACCTTAGTTGATTTACCTTTCATCATCACAATTTTTTTTTACCTTCCTAATTGAAAATAACATCCCAAACACTTATGATACATTAACATTCTTACGGTTCAAGCCGCCGATTTTATATTGAAGAAATAAGATGAGATTTCAAGGCTGATCATGTAGATCTTATACATAATACACATGTGAAAGGATGTGTATATGCAAATATTTCCCTTAACAAATTCATCTATTTACTTCTGAATGGTGTAGTGAAATGACCTTTCAAAATTGGTGCACAATGAGAGCACAAATCACTATAATTAACTAAAACATTAATGTTAAGTGCAATGATACAAGAAGTTGAGGAGTGATACATGCTTAAAATACACATAAATCCTATGGGAAGACCACTGATTCCATTATGCAGTGATCAGAGTGATGTTATAACTAGAAGTATGACGAAGGATACTTATTAAGATTATGCATAGTGAAAAACTTCTCCACAGAGAACAATTTATTAAGATCTAACGTTCATATTTTACAATGAAAAACTTCTCCACATAGAACAATTTATTAATATCCGACGTTCATATTTTATTTCAATAGATAGAGCACTGTTAGTAGG
>JASDQU011442459.1:0-23006 GCA_032191745.1 Picea mariana | reverse complement strand
CTTCTCGTGCATTCCGGACCCCCCCTCCCTCACGTCCCATCAGTTCAAGGGGGGTCCGGAATGAAAACCAGTTTGGAAAATTGTCTTCCCTTGATTAATTCTGGACCCTCCACCCCTAAAACCACTTACCACCTCAGGGGGGTCCCAGAATACCACTCCCCCTCCAAAACCGCCCTCCCCCCAAAACTCAAAACCGCTAGTCTTGACCAATCTTTTTCCTGAGGCGATTCTGGGTAAATGAAGATGTATTTTCCAAATCCGAGAGAGGTTTTTTCTCAACACGGGATAAACAACAAAAACGTCTCTTATTTTTTTCACAGGTGCCATGCACAGGGAGAATCAAATCCATCTTCGAGACCCATTGTTTCAATTTTTCACTTTCCTGTTGCAGTCCTGATTTTGCAGGAGATGTTTCGGTGAGATGGAGGCGAATTTAGAGAAACCGAAGGAGTTTTTTGTCCAACACATTCCAATATACAATAACCTCTTTCATTTTTTCCCCATGTGTCAGTATTAAAGATAAACAAATGTCTGTTCGGACCCCTTTTTTTGCAGAAATTCAGCCCGTCTTTCATTGCGGACAGTTCCAGATTTTTGAGGATTTCTTGCTATTTTTGGCCGAGGTGGTTGAATTCGACCTTGGGAACTTGAGGAGAGTCGTGTTTATATATTTTATGGAATCAAATGTGTAGGGGTTGATCTCACACACAAGCAGGCTGTGAGCACTGTAACTTCTATCAAGAGATTTTCCAGAAATATAAAGAAATGTTTCACAGGATTCCTGCATGTTAGCTATTGGTGAAGTTTTTCCCTCGTCGTTGAATGTGTATCTACCTTTGTTATGATTGTATTTTCTGTCTGATATTTTTAAAATGAGTTAAAGTTATAGGATTTATCTTTGCATACCCTATTTTCTGACTTTTAAAAATCTAAATGTTTGTCTTCTGATGTTATAGTGAAGAAATTATTAAATGCTGCTTTACTGTGATTGGTAATCTCACCTTTTATACTAATCCATCACTTATTCCCAAAGAATCCAATAGTTTCATTATCTCTCCCTGTGAAAAGACTTCTTATAAACTATTCTTTGATCTCTATCTTTATGAACAGACGCCATAGCCCAATGGAAGCGTGAAACCTTTTCCAGCCAATCTATAGAAAAATCCAAGAACAAATCCTATGTTCTGTGTAACTAGCCTAATATCCTCTTCAAACAAAGTTATATCAAACAGAGAGATCCCTCTCTGAGTCTTGAAGGGCTAGATCCAAGACTCAAAGTGGTTTTTATGTTGCCTCTGTGACTACCTTCACAGCCTTGGGCAAATTACAGAGTGCTAATAGGCACACCTGAAAATAAAAAAAGACGGGGAAATGAAAAGGACAAAGTGTGAAAAGCGACAAGTATGATCATGAATGGTATGATGACACATCAATGAGAACACCTAGTAGAAACAAATTCCCAAAGGGTGACCACTTACTAGGGAACAATTTCAACCACCAATGTGAAATAGGGAAAAGAGAATAATTTCCAAGCAGATGTTCTATAGTAAAAAAAAAATTTAAATGAAACATACTCAAATGCCTCAAGTATTAAAGTGACACTTACTGTAATACCTGACTTGTACCTCATGGAGAAAGAGCCATTGTATTCTGGAAATAGGTTGATGTGGTGAATGAAATGATGATGATCTGGAGAAGTGTGGTGGTGAAGTGGGTCTTCATCTATGTAAGTGGACATCACAAGTCAATCCATACCTTGACACTCCACGTTTGAAACCTAAGGGCCTTAAGACATCATCTCCTTAGTTATCCCTAGAAATGGGGGATAACATGACTCATAGTAAAATCATAATTGAACATGTTATTTAGATGATAATACAATATATTCCAATTGGGTATAGCCTAATGGTTGTATGATGGAGTGTTATACTTCCCACCTAGATATTGTTCTCATAAGTGACATAATAGAGATTAAATATTTTACAAAATTTATTTCACCTTAAATATGATCCTCAAAATGAGAGGAAGAAAAATATTGAGGAACCTACTATCTCTATTTAGATGGAAAGTTATTGAGGAACCTATTGTACCTATCTGAAATAATGGTACATGGTAGCCCAAAATGCATCCAAATATTCTCAAAGAAGAGCCTAGTAGTGGCCTTAGATGTGATACTCTTTTTACATGGTGCCAAAATAGCCATCTTAGAGAATTGATCGATGACCACAAAGACACAATCATGACCATGTTTGGTGGAGGGAAAACCTGACATGTAATCCATGGAGACTAACTCCCAAGGATTATATAGAGTATGGAGATGAGTGTGAAGCCCTTGATTCTTGATGGATGGTTTAGGAGTGGAAAATGCAATGCACAACTTGATATATTGGTTGACGTCCTGTCAAAGCTTTAGCTAGTATAAATACTTCTAAAATACTGCTACTATCTTATCCACACTAAAGTTCCCTACCACTCGAAGGTAATGTGCCTCCCAAATTATCTTTTCCTGCTTGATTGAAGGAACATAAAGATGGACCAGATAACACAAGAGCACATCTTGGAGGTGGAAGTCTAGGACTTGTTTTCCTACACTTAGTGTCTGATAAATAACATCAAATTCAGAGTGATTATTGTATAATTATGAACATTTGGATGTATCATGCCCAAAATAGTTAATAACTATGGTTAGTTTTACAATTAGGAGCCAACTGAGCTAGTCAAAAACATGGTTGGCACTCACCTTCGTATACTTAATGTTTAATTGGAATTGTTGTAGATATGTGGAAAACCTATGATGGAATTCATTTTACAATTATCATTTTGTCTTCATGAATTTTAGAGTATTCTCATCAATGTGGATGATAATTTCCTCTTCTAGAATATAATGATTCCACTATTGACATTCCTGCATAATGGAGTACATATCCTTATCGTAGGTGGGATATTTGCAAACAAAATTATATAGAGTCTCATTATGATATGTCATTGGATGTCCCTATCGAGTGAGGACTGCATTGATATCATAGGCATATGCATCTGTCTTAGTCTCAAATAGTTATTGTAGGTATGATAATGTGGGGATTGTTGTGGAGCAAAGGTAGTGTTTCAAATCATGGAATGATTTCTATCATGATTCATAATAAAACAAATTGTCTTTATCTCCACATTTGGTCACTTGACTGAGGGGCCAATAAATATGAGGGAACCCCAACATGATCCTACAATATAAGTTGGTGAGGACCAATAAGCTATAAAGCTCTGTCATATTTAGTGGGGCTATTAAATCATGAATGGCTTGGATCTTTATTACATCCACCTGCACTACATATTTATCCACGATGTATATTAGGTATTTAATTCTTTGCATGGAAAATGAGAATTTTTAAATATTAGAATATAACATGTTCTACCGTAGGGTTCTTAAGACCTGCTAAATGTGTTGCAAGTGTTCTTTATAGGACCGAGTGAAGATGAGGATGTCATCCAAATATATGACTATTGGGACATGATTTTGGGAACTACAAAACATGCACAAAGGAAGTAAATATAGTTGGAACACTTTCAATGATCAACACATGCAAAAGAAGGAAGACCGTTGGAATTCATTAGGAATTTTGGGTCCATCAATATGGGCTAAGCCCTATTGTAATTGTATAAATATTTAAGGGATTTGGGATATAAAGTAATATATGTGTGTAAGGAATAGTATGAGAGTATGTGAGCGTGCAACGTATGCAAGTAAGCAAGAGTAAAGAGAGACATGGAGGGATATGATAACTACAAGGGAATAATGTATGAGCATAATGGGAATATTTTGTAATGGATGTTCTGAATAATATAACAAGAAGTCGGTCATTGTGGACGTAACCCGTATTAGGTGAACAACGTTAAATTATGGTGTCTATTTGATATGATGTGATTGTTCTATTTATTGTGCATATGATATATGTTCTGTTGCTATGAATATGTTACATGTTATTATGTTTCTGCGCACCTGATATAAGGTATAGAGAACAAATTATATGTATGATGGTTATAAGGACTGCCTTGTGTCCCCTCATAACTGCAGAAACCTAATTCCTAAATATCCCATAGATACCTCAAGTGAGACTTCAATTGCTTGTGGGTGATGCCGAAAGGGTTGGTATCTGAGAGTTTTGTTGGTGAATTCATGTTGAACCCTAGGTCTTCCCACTACACACCAACAATGACCAACCTGAAGAAGTGGTTGCAAAGGTATGTATTTACAAAATTACATGGTATTTTCTTTATGGAATTACCAACAGTTTTGGCTAAGTGGTTACTAAGGTTAGATGAAAAGAATAGAAAATTATGAACTATTTTTCTGAGGAATTGCACCCCTGAGTTGATCCATCAAGTTAATACTATAAGTAATTGGATCTCGCATGTAGTTTATTTTTGGATGGATAGTGTATAAGGGGGTTATATTACTGAGTTTTATAGATTACACCCAGTCATATAGTGTTTCTAAGAGGGAGTTTGTAAAAAGTTTGCGTGGAAGATATTTTAAATCACTATCTACTTGGGTGAAGATGTTGTTGTGTGATAAGGGGCTTATGAAGTTGGAATCTGATCACCCTAGTATCTAGGCACCTTAACATGCATAGGGCGACTAGAGGATGACCCAAGGATGTTCTGATTGTATAGGAGAGAGGGATGGAGGAAAAAATAAATAAGGAATGGATGGGATGAGAATGTTGAGAGAAGAAGAAGGTGCAACTAAAGAAGAGATTGGATTTTTATGCAGTGGATTTTTTTTTTCTATAGTAAGAAGAGGACTGTGGCTAATAGAGAAGGAAAACAAAGTGATTTTGAGGAAAGGAACATTGGTTAGTTCTCGAGATCAAAGGAATATTGTGCACGAAAGAGGAAAAAGATCATCGACTTAGTCCAATAGAAGGAGATCCATTACATCCCACTCAAGCCAAACTCTGTGTCAAACCCATGATCCTAGGTACATCTCTAAGGTATGAGGTAAGATTTGAAACTTTATCACTTATATTTATTGAAGGAAGTAAATATAGTAGTAAAGGTAGTCAGAGTAGTGGAAGTAGTACGACAACCCAGACTCATTTTGGGACACCAAGGAAGAATATTTCACAATACACAATGGTGAGAGTAGACCCCATGTTAAGAATGCATGTCTTCCATGGAGGAGGAACATAATTTTCGGAACAACACTTATTTTTCTATAAATAAATATGGAGCATGAAGCAGGGCCATGATGACGATACAAAAATAGTGCAATTAGTGACGACATTCAGAGAATGTTCATTACTCTAGTATATGAATTATCAATCCACTACACCTGTGGGACAATCCAGAACGTTGAGAGACCCAGGAAATCCATGTTAAAGGAATTACAGAAACCAAATTCTAAATCACATTGTATTACAGATCTAAAAGAGATGAAACGGTTGCAGAAAGAATTAGTATGGGATTTTGATCAAAGATTCAATATATATATGGATCAAATGACCTTCCAGATTCCATATGAGTAACATAGGGAATGGTTCGTTGCAATATTGTTACCACATATACACTATCCATTGACGCTGTATAGGATTACATCACATTTAGAAGCACTAGAGATCACCATGAAATTGGAAGCATTCCCTATAGGAGAGAATGGTATAGGGATGGCTCAAGTTCAGTTGCAGTTAAAAGTATTTACAATTCAGTTGCCAGAGCTTCCTAAAGGGAAGGAAAAGCGCGAGGAAGTCTGGTGTATTACATGCATAAAGGAAGGTCATCATAAGAATGAGTTTCTAGCCTTTAAATATTATTTGGCTATAGGAGATCTGAATCCCATGGACACTGGAGGAGGGGTATTATGTGAGATATGGAAAATAATGGGTCATCACCTAACCACTTTTCCATTGATGAAAAATTATTAGAGCATTGCAAAAATCTTATTTTGTAATTTTTGTAAGTTTCTGGGACATGACAAAAAGGATTTTCACACAGTCAATATAATGATAGAATGCACAATGGATGCATACAAAGTTCAAGGAGAATATGGAATGGAAGGATGTGTACCAAAATATAATAATATGAGGGGATATAATCAAGGAGGAAGAGGAAGATTCAGAGTTCGGAGATGAGGAGTATTCAATAGAGGAAGAGGACTGGTCATCTTCTATAATTGTAACCATCCTAGACATTTGGCACGAGATTGTCATAATCCTTGTACAACATGAACATATTGTAGACAATTGGATCATGTGATGGAATATTATCGATAGATAATCATGAATTGGAAGGAAACGAGGAATCGAAATGTTTAGATGATAGTGAAAGAAGAGCACGACGATTGACCAAGGGTAGTAGAAATTACATGCAGAGTAGCAAGAGCAGGAGTTGATGCGATGAAATAATGAATTTGGATTGACGAGTGGGTTAGGAAAGCAACATAACCTCCTCCGATGTTTTATCCTTGGAAAGAGAGAAGCACATATAAGAAACCAAGGAAGGAACTTCTAGAAACAAAATGGTGAGAATCAAATTCACAACATATGTAGGACATGTCTTCAGCCTATGACCACTTGATGACAAAAGGCCAATTGAGAGGGTAAGTAATATGAAGAGTTTATTAAAGAGTTTTTTAGAACTAATAAAGGATGAAACTGCATTAAATATGTTGTATGGGATGATCGACCAATGCACACAAGATAAAGAAGCACCTATTGCACAACAAGTAGTTAACTAGGTACAACACAGGAAAAGGATGAACATGGAATTCCAACTTAATGCATACATAGGAGACTATGGTATGGATAATATCATCCTGGATGTAAAATCTGATGTGAATGTCCTTCTTAAGTAGACATGGGAGATGATGGAAAAACCAAAGTTGATCTGGTCACTAACTCAGTTGAGGATAGAAAATCGACACAAGATTGTTCCGATTGGAAGACTAATAGGATTGATTGAACATTAATATCGATGGAGTGCACAACATTGAAAATTTTGAAGTAATCAAGATAGTGGTTGATAGTTAACATTATCCAAATTTACTTGGACCTAATTGGATTTTTCATAACCAGATCATTATTGATCTCAAAAATAGACAAATGATCTTTGAAGTAGGAGACTTGAGATTTCCTATGCAATTAGATCCCACAGAAGGAAGAATATATGTGGAGCCGACAAGGGGAGGATTTAGTCCTAAAGATATCGATAACCTTTACAATGTTACCACACAAAAAGAGGACTATGTTAATCCTACTATTGATGGTGCACTCAGTTGGTGAAGTATCAGTTCTTACATGTCGAATTCAGAAGAAGCCTTAGAACATTGGCAACAAAGGTTAGATGAAGTATATACAAGGAGATGTGATCATATTACTTTCACATTGCATTGGATTGGAACTGAGGCACTTTATCCCCCGAAGTATCATGGAATAATAGATATAGATCCTTTTGTAAAATAATTTGAGTTAGAGATTACAAATTAGTAGAGATTGCTAGCCTTAGATTTCGTGCTGAAAGTGACTCTAGAAAGGTGGTGGGTTGTGCATAAGGATATAATAGATAATTGGAAGCAATGGAGAAGGCAGTTACAGGTCAGGTTCAAAAAATAAATTTAATATACTGCGCAAAATTATATTGGGTTGAGTCATCCTAGAGATCATCTTACATAGTGCACCATGGCATGAAGATCAATACCTAAGAAGGAATGGATGAACTTGTTTGTACACACTCTAGATACTATTCCAAAGAATTGGTATTTGGAACTGCAAGTACGCTGAGGAACAATAGATTGGGAATATTTGACTCACAACTTCAAGGTAACTTTCAATTTTGAAGATGATGCCCCTTTGGTAGACTCAGCTATGTAGATTATCAAGAACAATATCTTTACATAAAGATACTTGATGGTACTAGTACCCTTATATAGTGCACTCATATATTCTAAAACTATTCAAGAGGTTTTGGAATGCTATAATGTTGATGGAGAAGGCCAAGAGGAAAAAGAACTGAGAAATTTGCAAGTACTAGAAACTGAAGTAGAGTGAAAAGTAGAGGGCCCTGATCTTGAATATTTCATATATGCAAATCCATTGAAAACACACAAGGTGAATATTCGTATAAAGGATAATCCCAAATTCACAAAAATAGGATATTACTCGAATGAAAAAAATGTTGAGAAGATTGTTGATTTACTGCATGAATACCATGACTTGTTACCAAATAAATTTTCAAAAATGAAAGGGATTGTTGGGGAGTTAGGGGAGATGAGGATCCCTTTGACGCCAAATTCCAAGCCAGTGAAGAAAAAGATGTACCTATTGAACCCAATATATAAGCAGAAAGTGAAATTATAAACATAAATGATGTTGGAAGCTAGGATTATTGAACCCATCACATATTCAGAATGGATCATTTTGATGGTGGTCCAAGAAAATAAAATGGGTGGAATCATAATTTGCATGGATCTATGGAAATTGAATGATGCTTACTTACATTACCCATTTCCTAGCCCCTTTATAGATGCATTTTTGGAGAATATAGGAGGACAAGAAGCTTACTCGTTCACTAATGGATTCTCTGGGCATCACTAGATTAAGATTGCGTAGGAGGATAGGCATAAGACAACATTTGTGACATAATGGGGATGTTATCAGTATAAATTCATTCCTTTTAGATTGAAAAATTTGTCAGCATTATTTTCCCTAGTTGTTGTCATGGATTTTAAAGAATTTATCCATCAATTCCTAGAAGTATATTTGAATTATTGAATAGTTTTTAGTTTGTTGAAGGACCATATTGACAGTCCGCTCTTGATGTTGGACATATGTAGACAGTTCTAGATTTCCTTGAACTTGAATAAGTGTATTTTAGCACACCATTTGGTATCTTGTTGGGTCATGTAGTATGTAAACAAGGACTTTTGGTTGATCCCTCCAAGATTTTTGTTATTGTTGATCTTCCACTACCTAATTCAATGCGAAAACGATAAGAAATATTGGTTCATACAAGGTACTACATAAATTTTATTAGGTGGAAATTTTTTCGAAGAAGGAGCTCAAATTTAAATGGAACAAGGAATGTCAACAAATTTTGGATACCTTGAAGAAGAAACTGGTTACCATGCCCATTTTAGTATTTCCAGATTGGTAGAAGGAATTCCATGTCCACGCAGATGCATCATATATAGCATTAGGCACATTTCTAGCTCAGCCAGGGGAAGGGTATTTGGATCATGCCATGGCATTTACCAATAGAAAGTTATCTATTACTGATCATAATTACACTACTACATAACATGCAGGATTGACAATGGTGTATGCACTACATAAGTTTAGGAATTATCTTTTGGGATCACATTTTAAGGTGTACACAAATCATTCTACACTAATATACTTAGTCAATAAGACAGTGTTGGGGGGGAAGATATGTATATGGTTGCTATTATTTCAGGAGTATGATTTTGAATTGATTATGAAACTAGGAAAATTAAACTCACGACCTGAGCATTTTTCGTGCATATTAACAGGGGAAGATGCAGGAAATTTGAATGATATTCTATCAGATGTGCACTTGTTCAGAGTACAAGTGGTCAACGATTACTTTGTAGATATTGTCCAGTTATTTAGCATAGGATTCACACCACTCGAATTTACAATTGCATCAAAGAAGTAGTTAGTAGAAAAGGAAATAGATTATTACCTTATAGAAGGGAATTTGTATAAGTTATGTGCATATGGTATTCTTCAGTGATGTGTATTAGAGAAAAAGAGGACTATTATATTATCGAAGGAACATGAGGGAATTGCAAGAGGCTACTATGGAGGGAAAGTGATGGATCAAAAAATTTTGTGCATATAACTTTGGTGACCCACCCTTCATAAGGATTCTAAGGAGTTATGTTAGACGTATGATGTCTGTCAGTGAGTTGGGAATCCATCCATAATAGTGAGTTGGGAATCCATCCATAATAGCCGATATGCCTTTAATACCGTAATTTAAATTGCAGGAGTTTGATAAATAGGCAATTGGTTTCATTGAATTGATCAACCACCAACAAAAAGGTCAGGAGCAAGATATATAATTACCGTGAAAGATTACTTGGCCTAAAGAGTTGAAGAAAAACCTATCAAATATTGCAGCTCAGAGACTCATGCACAATTTCTATTTGAAAATGTTGTTACGAGGTGTTAGAAAAATATGATTGCGAAACAATAAAAAAATATGTGGAAATAAAACACAGAAGATAAAAAATACAATATAGACACAGATATATGTGGTTCACCCAGTGTTGGCTATGTCCACCCGAGAAATTTTCAGGTCTTTCCTTTTTATTATCCAACAAAATGAAGGGATACAACATACAACACACCCACTATAACTTCCTCTTCTTTATCTCACAATATCCTCTCTTAAAATACAATATGCACAATGAATACATAGCCACAATACAATTCCCTCATAAAAGAGGATTTCCTTCTAGGGAATAAAACCCTAACATAACTTCTACTGTCAGATCTATGGCCTTATCATGAACGGTACATATTTACTATGAAGTTACAATATACATTTACAAAGCGATTTTTACTTCAAAGGCTTCTCCCCCGAACCCCCATGATCAGGGGATGATGTCCCCAAACCCAGGGGCTCACTTTCCCTCGGACCCCTAGCCAGGGGGATGAACCCCCCGGACCCCGAAGGGGTGAAATACCCCCCTACAACCCCCCTGCATGGAGGGGTGTACAGTATTCATGGGGTATAAACATGGATGAAAAAAATAACCTTTGAATCAAAAATATAATCAAGATCCACAACCAACACAAGGTTTGGATTTCTGAGAATCCTTATGAGTGATCAGTGGACCCAGGTCTTGAATAAAATGATTGTTGATTTGACAAAAGAATTTCAATTTAATCACCAGAATAACACATCTTATAATCATGTTGATGGGCCGAAATGACTCACTTAAACAGTTAAGGGAGAACACCCGATGGCAGGTCCCGATTGGACCCACTCTCGTTTTGAGTAGTATTTCTAACCAAAATATTGTCTCAGTTTCCACGCTAAATTAATTATCTAAATATGAGTCCAAGAACCAAAGGTTCTTATATGAATTAAAATTTAAAACCAAACTAGATGATGTAATCTACAACTATTCTAAGATGCGGTCTTAGACTAAACTAAAGTTATCTTGATCAAGAGTGAACTAGTGAACATTAAATACAATTAGAAGTAATATTCCCTAAGTTAGAAAATTTTCATACATTCAAATGAAAAATGAAAATGATAATGTCATTTAAGATACAAGTAATTGCACTCTGATTACACAACATTGTTATTGTATTTAATGAAAGAAATCAATGATAATCTAAGAACATAAGAAAGTTGTAGAAATAGTTCACACAATAATACTTACAGAACTCAAATCAATAGTAAAAGAATTAAGAATAATCCCAAACACATTTACTGAAATAACCAGTCTCAAAATGCCTATTGCTCTTTAATCAATTATAAGTAATAGTATCATCTGACTGTTAAAGTTCAAAATTCCTTTTACATTTTCATTCCTCTCTTTTATATAAGAGATGAGGTGCCTTTCATGTTATTTAACAATTGAATTGTCAATGGATAGTCATGACGCTTCGGTTCTCCTTTCCAATTGGGACGTTAAAATTATTATGAAAATTGATTAAATTTCAAAGTTAGGTTACAATGATAAAAAAGGGTGCGATGGTTACATGTTTTCGATGAATCCTTTCCACATCTTAAAATCCCCAAGTATAGTCTTTACTCTTCCCACCTATGTTATTTCAAGATTCGTTTCCCTATTGTATATGGGGGTAATAATTTTTATCTTAAGTATATGTCTTGGTTTTCTTCTCTCTTGCTGCCTTTCTTGGGCTAACCCAGGTTCATGTCTATCATAGTTTCCAAAAAAAACCCTTTAAAATCTATCAACCCCTCTAGTAAACCAGAAGGAAATGTAGTACACAAAGTGCACTGCACATTCTCACCTGAGATAGTTCTACTGGTGGCTGCAACGCTCAGGTGCTTGCATCCTGGGAATGAGTGGGGATCTGGGATTAAACTCTATGACCTTCATTTGTTACTTTAACATTTATCTTATATTGAATACCTTGTCACTCTTATTCATGCATGTAAAATAGAATATCTAACTAGTCATTCATGCATTCATCTAACTTCTAATCATTGACAGTAAAGGAAATACACAATATTCAATCACATAACACATGATCTACCACGGTTCACCCCTCCTGGGATACGTACACAAATATTTGGCTACACGCCTAAGGTAGACACACATGCAGGAAAAAAAACATGTGTAATGCAGACACACATTCTGTGAATGAATTCCCAATAGCACCTTATGCCATTTGTTACCATCGAATCTTTACTCGATTTCAAAATCCAACTGCCTACCAGAATGAGCTTATACTACTAACTCAGGGCTTCACATGTATTCTTGGATCTGAATTTATGAGCTCACATGTGAATTAAATCTCCCCCTCTTCCACATGATTACATTCCACCATAGAGTGGGTGCATTCTTGGCGTATATTTCCATATACAACATAATTGAATTCCATGCTCCAATTGTACCTGCAGGGATTGCAAACCTGAAAGGCCTTATTTGCATGAGCAGATCAGACACGCATGAGGGAGTGGTCTGAATGCCGCAAATTTGAAGTGGAAATCCCATATGGATCTTACTTCTTATGGCGTCATGGGGATTTCTAATTGACCCCCATAGAGCATGCACTTTGTGATTAGAGTTCTTCATTAATTAAGTAATTTGGTGATGGGACAAATTCCCATTAAATATAATTATCCATTTTTCCAATGTAATTGTTGAGTTGGCTTGTGAGCTAGAAAAGCAATTGTTCCCCCTTCTGACATGGAAAAATGGTACTTTGTAAATACTTAATATTTCAAAATTGTTTTTTTTTATAATGTTACTCTAGCTATACTTCTGAGGTGTTCCTTTGATTAAGCTTCTTATGGTGTTTTTGGAATCTCCCACCATGTTTAGTTGTTGCAGTTGCAAACCTTTGGCTAACTTTATTTTTTTATCTATGTGTTTGAGAATATTCTAAATATAATTATAATATAATTGTTCTTGAAACATTTTTTATATCTCAATATAATGTGTATTTWTWTTKTTTTTTATAAATGTATTGATAAACTCCAAGAAGGGGAAAARGTTAGGGTGTTGGATYTATTTGACGGTGTTGCAATATGCATTGGGAGGATTCACTCACTGTCTATTATACATGGATTAAAATTGAAAGGAATACGAGATGCAACTATAAATATTTTAGAGGTCACAAGTAACATACCCCTTTCTTATGAACAAAAAATAAATGGATTTKTTTATCTGAAAGAGTAAGAAGGATCCTTCACACGGTGGCCACTAAAATATCTACAAAAAATGACATAGTTGATGTTCATCATGTACTAGTTTTTAGATATCTTAGCCCACTTATTTATGTAGTAGTTTAAATGTGTTGTTCATGGATTTTTATCATGGTGTATTTGCAAGAGTTGGAATGATGCAGACCCCCTATCCCTCTTAAGGGATGTGCGACCTCCCAGTTAGGATCTTTTGATTCTGGAGCCGAAATGGCTCTTCTGGCTCTGAACTGGAACCCTTCGGACAATTACATAGGTCCCTTACGAATGCTCAGTTTTCTTTTTTGGACGTTGAGCGTGAGCTCCCACAGTGCGCGACCAAGGGCCGCGACCAAGTGACAAGCCAAAAAGGTGCTTATCGGGGACTGGGACTTCTCGAGTCAAGTGTTCCATCTTCTGGTCTCTCGAACCTCCAGTAGCCGAAATGGCCTGGCGCTCGCTCCTTCAGGATTTCTTGTTTCGCAAAATCTGGATGCAAGGGATATCCTTGCACCTTAGGGTCTCCGGTCACCGAAAGCGGAAACACCCGACGCTTATTCCTTTCTGGGATTTCACGTTTCACGAAATCAAGATGCAAGGAGTGTCCCTGCTCCTTGGAGTTTCTGGTCACTGAAAAGCCGAAATGACTCAACGCCTATTCCTTTTCGATATTTCACATTTTGTGAAATCAAGATGCAAGGGGATGTCTATGCTCCTTAGAGTCCCCGGTTGCCAAAAAACTGAAATGACCTGGCACCTATTCCTTTTCAAGATTTCACGTTTCACGGAATCAAGATGCAAGGGGATGTCTCTGCTCCTTGGAGTCCCCGGTTGCCGAAAATCCAAAATGACCCGGTGCCTATTCCTTTTCGGGATTTCGTGTTTTGCAAAATCAAGATGCAAGGGGATGTCTCTGCTCCTTGGAGTCCTCGGTTACCAAAAAGATGAAATGAATCGGCACCTATTCCTTTTCAGGATTTCGTGTTTCACGAAATCAAGATGCAAGGGGATGTATTTGCTCTTTGGATTCCCCGGTTGCCGAAAGGATGAAATGCCGAAATGCCCCGGCGCCCGATCAACGACTCAGGACAATCCCTGCGACCGACGGTCTTGGTCAATTCGCGATTTCATGATTTCACGATTCGGGATCCTGAAAGAAAATATCCCCTATCTTTTCAACTCACATTCCCTGAAATCCCAAAATGAGCATCGAGAAACTCTCGCCGCTAACCTCCTCGCAGCTCCACTTGATCCAACAGCCTGCGGGGTTTCGGTGTTCCTCCTCGAGGATTCTCCACCATCTGTTTGGATCTCCGAATTCTCCTCCTAGATCTATGTAGGGTTAAATCCTGCTATCCTCCCTTCAATCAGACGGTCTGCAGGGATTTCCACCACGATCCAACGCATGAAAATGTTCTTCCTCCTGATCTTTTACTCAATTTCGACTTAGAAGATTTTCTAATTCTGCAAAGATTCGATCTTCGCTCCTCCCAAGGAATGGGTTCCTGGATCTTGATAACACTTTCCGAAGTGTTATTCCTCCTGCTATTTGTCTGGTTCATACTCCATCTTTGATGCACTCCTTGCCTCTGAGGGAGTTCGATAGCTCAGATTCATGACGTTTTCTCTCTGGCTCAATGCACACCTTGCAGAGCTCCTAGTGAAGAGAAAACAATTCCATAGTGTTCCTCCCTGGCTCGATGCACACCTTGTAGAGCTCCAAATGAAGAGAAATAATTGAAACTACCAAAAATCTCATAGTTCCATTCATTTGTTTATAAAACAGAAAATAACAAGAAAATGCACATAGTCCAAGCACAACAGATTTGGATCAATTTTCCATTCTGTTATATTCACAATTGCCCAATGGCTACATATTATATTCAAAATTACAGTAACTCAAAACATTTCTTCTTGCTAACTTGCAGTTCTCTCTTACAACTATTTTTTCTCTGTATTCCATCTCTCCCTAACTGGGTGTGTAAAGTTCTACATAACTCAAAGATGTTTCTATGGTTTTTCCTGCTACTTGCCTACTCTAAAAATTATCCTACCCTATCTTAGTCTAGTCATATTCCAGAGCCAAAGTGGAAACTTCTGCTCTGTTTACAATTTCAAAAACTTACTCCAAAGGGAAAAAACCCAGCCCCAGTTCAAGCGTGTCTCCGAAGGTGAATTTTGGCGTTGTGTGGAGGCAGATCTCAAAAAATCGGCTGCAACTGTCAACGTTGAATTTATGAAAGAACTCACACATGTTGAGTGGTCTTGCCTTTGCATGCTTGCCAACGATACTTCTGCATCATACTCCCCTTGAAAAAAATTCATGGACTCCTATCCATGAGCTCCTCTACTGATTTTCCATTCTTCTGGATAGCATCTTTGTTTTCCTAGCTAGCATCTTCTATTGGGTGTCCCTTCCATTTTACCAGATACTCAAAATAAGTCTTCCTCTTGGTCTTTTTGCCAATCCTCTGATCAACAATTTTCTCCATCTGCATCTTTTTTGCCACAAGCATCTATTTCTCCCATTGAATCTTCCCTTGATCTTCTGACCCTTCTGTGTCATATTTCCTGTAAGGATACAGGTCTGAAACATTGAATATGGGTGAAATACCCACACCATCTGGCAGCTCAATCTCATAGGCATTTTCATCAAACTTCCTCAAGATATTATAGGGTCTTATCTTTTTCATCTTCAACTTGTTATATGTTCCCCTAGGGAACCTTTCCTTTCTGAGATGTGCCAAAACCTAATCTCCCACTTCAAATTGAAGTTCCCTGTGATGTTGATCAGCTCTGTTCTTGTATTTCTGGTTAGAACTTTGTAACTATTCTTTGATTCGACTATGGAGTCTCTACATATCAGCAGAAAAAGCCTCTGCTCTAGTGCTTCTGATCTCTACCTGTTCCAAGTCCCTTAACTCATACACTGCCTTGGGTTGCATTTCGTAGAGTATTTGGAATGGGCTCCTTCCAGTGCTTCTATTTGGTGAGTCATTGTATGCAAATTCTACTTGTGGCAGAATCTGATTCCACTGGTTATGATGTTTAGTAACCAGACTTCTCAATAAGTTCCCCAAACTTCTATTTACCACCTCAGTCTACCCATTTGTTTGAGGGTGATAAGATGAGATGAAGGAAAAATCTATCCCCACCTTCTTCCACAATGTCCTCCAAAAGTGACCAATGAATTTGGTGTCTCTGTCTGAGACAATGCTCCTAGGTAGGTCGTGAAGTCTTACAACTTCTCTGAAAACCAGACTTGCAACGTGTGTTGCATCACTGGTCTTCTGGCATGGGATGAAATGTGCCATCTTTGAAAACCTATACACCACCACAAATATGGAATTGAATCCTCTTTATGTTCTTAGCAATCCCAACAAGAAATCCATGCTTATTGCATCCCAAGGCCTCTCTGGTACTGGCAACAGTTGATACAATCCAGTGTTCTGTCTTTTCCCCTTTGCATGTTGACAGATCCTACATTTGTTCACAAATTTTATCACCTCTGTTCTCATACCTAGCCAATAGTATGAACTGTTCAACTGTGAAAATGTTTTGTCATGGCCGAAATGTCCAACCAATCCTCCACTATGCTTCTCCTTCAAAAGATTGTCTCTCATTGAGCATCTTGGTATGCACAACTGATTTCCTCTGAGCAAAAATCCTTCCTGAACCATATAATTTGTCCACTGACTTCTATCTCTCAGTATAGGGCTTGTACATGCTTCGTAGGCCTCCTTGAAACCTGTATCATCACAATACATATCCTTAAGGTGTTCAAACCCCAAGGTCTCCACTTGGAATTCTTGTATAATTAAACATCTCTTTATTAATGCATCAACAATCTTGTTAGCATTCCCAACAATATGTTTTATGAAAAAAGTAAAATTTTGCATAAATTCAACCCATTTTGCATGCCTCTAATTCAGTTTTTCTTATCGGGTTATGAATTGTAAAGCTTCGTTATCGTTGTACAAGACAAACTCTTTCGGGACAAGATAATGCCTCCATTTCTTCAATGCTTGAATGATGGCATAGAATTCCTTGTCATATGTGGAGTATTTCCTCTTAGTCTCATTCAAATTCTCGTTGAAATAGGCAAGAGGCCTGTTATCCTGACTCAAAACAACCCCTATTGCAACTCCACTTGCATCACATCTTACCTGAAATGTCTTCCTAAAATTCAGCAAGATCAGAATTGGTTGTTCTGTTATCTTCTCCTTCAGTATATTGAAGCTCCTTTCATCCTCCTCTGTCCATTTAAAGGACTTGTGCCACTTCTTTACTGTATCCATCATTGGTGCACAAATTCCACTGAAGTCTCTATTGAACTTTCTGTAGAAACTTGCTAAACCATGAAATCTCCTTACCTCGAACATGCTCCTTGGTGACGACCATTCTCTGATTGCTTTCACCTTCTCTAGATACATCTTCAATTCATTCAAAGATATCACAAAAACCAAGTAAATGATATCTGTCTTCATAAAAGAGGACTTCTTCAGATTGATCAACAGATTCTCCTGTTGTAGCCTCCTCATCACTAGCATTAAGTGCCTCAAATGCTCCTCCTTAGTCTTGCTAAAAATCAGTATATCGTCCAGATATACAACCACGAACTTGCCAATGAAATATTTCATAATTTCATTCATTAGCCTCATAAAAGTGCTTAGGGCATTTTTTAAGACAAATGGAATAACTAGCCACTCATATAGGCCTTCGTTCATCTTAAAGGCTATTTTCCATTCATCACCCTCTCTCATCCTAATTTGGTGATATCCACTTTTCAGATCTATCTTAGAAAAGAAATTTGCTCCACTTTAAGAAATCCATTAAGTCATCCATTCTCAGTAAAGGGAATCTGTACCTGATGGTGATATTGTTGATGGCTCTCGAATCTGTGCACATTCTCCATCCTCCATCTTTCTGTGGGCTTAACACAATTGGTACTGCGCATGGGCTCAAACTTTCTCTGACTAAACCCTTATCCAACAATTCTTGGACTTGGTTCCTCACCTCCTCATTCTATGAGGGTGTAAATTTGTATGCTGCTTTGTTTGGTAGGATTTCTCTTGGTATCAAGTCGATATGATGACTGATACTCCTGATGGGCAGCAATGAGTTTTGCAGCTCATCCACCACTATATCAACAAAATTATCCAACAGCTCCTGAACTTCTTCAGGTAAATCATCCACTGATGTACTCGTAAGGATGACTCTGGGCTTCCTCACCACAACGAACTGCATCTCCTGTTCTTCCTTGGCTTCATTCAGGAGTTCCTTCCCACTCATGAGAAGTATGCTTGTGCTAGCTTCCTCTTTCGCTCTCTTCTCCTCCATTGGCAGTAACATATGTGTCCTACCATTCTTCTCCAATTTGTATGTATTCTTACTT
Source organism: Picea mariana (assembly GCA_032191745.1). NCBI lineage: Eukaryota > Viridiplantae > Streptophyta > Pinopsida > Pinales > Pinaceae > Picea > Picea mariana. The sequence goes on along the minus strand of JASDQU011442459.1, from coordinate 4,210 downwards.
CCATCATGAATGAAATTTATGTCAAACTGCCATGGTATTCCCAACAAAATGTGGCATACATCCATAGGAATTACATCACATAGGATTTCATCTTTATATCCTCCTATTTTAATTTCAACCAGGCATTGTTTAGCAATAGTTACCTGGTGTCCTTTTTGTAGCCATGAGACTTTGTATGGCCTTGGATGTGCAGTTGTATTTAGCTCCAATTTCTCCACCATATCTGTGGATACTAGGTTGTCAATACTCCCACTGTCAATCATCACCTTGAACACTTTATCCTTAGTCTTCCAAGCTGTCCTGAAGAGACTGTTTCTCTGCACTGGCTTTTCAATTTATGCCTCTGGTTTTAAGAGAAATTTTCTCAACATCAGGGATGCTCCATCCTCTGCTCCTTTTGCCTCAACATCTCTTCATTGTGCTTCTGAAATGTGGGCTTCTCCTCCTTCCTTCTTCTTCTCGAGACATTCCCAAGACATGTGCCCTATCTTTCCACAGTTATAGCACCTTACTCCTCCTCTGCCTCTTCCGCTAGAAGAGTTTCTTCCACCATTCTGTCTCCCTCGTGAACTTCCTCCTCATTCTGAGTGATTGTGTGGTTTCTTAGCCTCATCCTTAGACTGATGTGCTCTGTCACGGTTAAATCCCTTGCTTTTGCTTGGGACCGATCTTTTACCTCTTCCTCGCTGGTTCTGTTTTCTGGCTAGATTTTCCTCTGCCTTCAGTGCAAACTGATACGCATCTTCCACAGTCCTCACTAACATCATGCTCAACTCATCCTGGACTTCATATCTCCACCCATTTATGTATCTGGCAACTTTTTCTTCGTCTCTCTCCCTTTGTCCAGTTCTGATGTTTAGCCTATAGAACTCCTCGGTGTACTCCTTGACTGTCATTCCTTTCTGTCTCAGGTTCTATAGCTTCCTGAACAAATTGATCTGGCAGTCTTTGGGTATGAACTTAGCCTTCAGTTTGGCTACCATCCTGTCCGAAATCTTTATCCTCTGTTTTCCTTTACTTCTCCTTCAGCCTGCAGTTCGTCCCACCAAAGTGCTGCATGCCCTTTTAGCCCGGTGACTTCCTACTTCACCTTCTTTTCCTCATCGACATCTTCATAGTCGAAGTGTTTTTCCATGGACCTTATCCAGTCCAACAGTTCTTCAACATCTAGATTTCCCTCATACATGGGGACCTATATCTTAGCTCTACCTCCCAATTGGGAAACTGCTCTCAACAAATGTTCTTCTGCAACATCCTCTCCTGCAGCTTCTTCAACCTCAACCTCTTCACTTTCCGCATCACTAACATCCACAACGTTAGGTTCCCTTCTTTGTGTTTCTTCCATTGCTTCCATTTGGGCGCGAAATGCTCGCATCTCCCTTTCTACAACATGGTTGGCTAAAGATAGATCTCGTCTTCTTGGCGGCATTGTGTTGACTGTCTGTCACACACATAGTACAACTCCAAGTTTCCTGTCTTCTTTTTCCTCCTTCACCTGAAATCTATAAATGAAAAATGGGCTCTGATACCACCTGATGCAGATCCCCTATCCCTCCTGAGGGCTACGTGACCTTCTGGTCAGGATCTTTTGATTTTGGAGCCGAAATGGCTCTTCTAGTTTTGAACTGGAACCCTTCGAACAATTACACAGGTCCCTTACAAATTCTCAGATGGATTTTTCGGACGCCAAGTGTGCGGTCCCATAGTGCGCGACCAAGGGATGTGACCAAGTGCCAATCTGAAAAGGTTCTTATCGGGGACTGGGTCTTCCTAAGTTAAGTGTCCCGTCTTATGGTCTCTCAAACCTCTAGTAGCTGAAATGACGAAATGGCCCAGCACTCGCTCCTTCGGGATTTCATGTTTCATAAAATCTGGATGCAAAGGATATCCTTTTACCTTAGGGTCTCTGGTCACCGAAATACGAAATACCCAGTGCCTATTCCTTTTCGTGAAATCAAGATGCAAAGAGTGTCCCTTCTCCTTGGAGTTTTCAGTCGCCGAAAAGCTGAAATGACCCGGTGCCTATTCCTTTTCGGGATTTCGCATTTCACAAAATCAAGATGCAAGGGGATGTCTCTGCTCCTTGGAGTCCCTGGTTGCCGAAAAGCCAAAATGACCCGGCGCCTATTCCTTTTCGAGATTTCGCGTTTCACAAACCAAGATGCAAGGGGATGTCTTTGCTCTTTGGAGTCCCTAGTTGCCGAAAAGACAAAATGACCTGGTGTCTATTCCTTTTCGGGATTTCGCGTTTCACGAAATCAAGATGCAAGGGGATGTCTCTGCTCCTTGGAGTCCCCGATTTCCAAAAAGCCGAAATGACCTTGCGCCTATTCCTTTTTGGGATTTCACTTTTCACGAAATCAATATGCAAGGGGACATCTCTGCTCCTTGGAGTCCCCGGTTGCTGAAAAGTCGAAACGTTGAAATGCCCCATCACCCAATTGACGACTCACGACAATCCCTATGATCGACGCTCTTGATTGATTCGTGATTTCGCAATTTCACGATTCAGGATCCTGAAAGACAAGATCCCCTATCTTTTCAAATCACGGTCCCCAAAATCCTGAAATGAGTGTCGAGAAACTCTTGCCGCTAACCTCCTCGTAGCTCCACCTGATCCAATGGCCTGCGGGGTTTCAATGTTCCTCCTCAAGGATTCTTCACCGTCTATTCAGATCTCCAAATTCTCCTCCTGGATCTACGTAGGGTTAAAGCCTATGCTCATCCCTTCAATCGGACGGTCTGCGGTGATTTCCACCGCGATCCAATGCTCGACAGCATTCTTCCTCCTAAGCTTTTACTCGATTTTGACTTAGAAGATTTTTTAAGTCTGCGAAGACTCAGTCTTTTCTCCTCCCAGGGAATGGGTTCTTGGATCCCGATAACACTTTTTGAAGTGTTATTCCTTCTGAGCTTTGTCTGGTTCAGACTCCGGCTCCCCTACAATCCTTGCATCTGAGGGAGTTCGATAGCTCAGATTCACAGCGTTTTCTCTCTGGATCAATGCACACCTTGTAGAGCTCCTAGTGAAGAGAAAACAATTCCACAGTGTTCCTCCCTGGCTCGATACACACCTTGCAGAGCTCCAAATGAAGAGAAACAATTGAAACTGCCAAAAATTTCATAGTTCCATTCACTTGTTTATAAAACAGAAAATAACAGGAAAATGCACACAGTCCAAGCACAACACATTTGGATCAATTTTCCATTCTGTTATATTCACAAGTGCCCAATGGCTACAGATTACATTCAAAATTACAGTAACTCAAAACATTTCTTCCTGCTAACTTGCAGTTCTCTCTTACAACTAATTTTTCTCTGTATTCCAGCTCTCCCTAACTGGGTGTGTAAACTTCTACATAACTCAAAGATGTTTCTAGAGTTTCTCCTGCTACTTGCCTACTCTAAACCTTATCCTACGCTATCTTAGTCTAGTCGTATTCTAGAGTTGAAGTGGAAACTTCTGCTCTGTTTACAATTTCAAAAACTTGCTTCAAAGGGAAAAAACCCAACCCCGGTTCAAGCGTGTCTCCGAAGGTAAATTTCGGCGTTGTGTGGAGGCGGATCTCAAAAAATCAACTGCAACCGTCAACGTTGAATTTCTAAAAGAACTCACACGTGTTGAGTGGTCCTGCCTCTGCATGTTTTCCAATGATGCTCCTACATCATGGAAACTATCAAAAACATATTACAGTTCATTGAAATTGTATTTTATTTTTTAATTGCAAATTACCCTTTTTTTATCATGATGTTGAATCAATCTTTTAACTTTTGTCATGTTCTATCTTGTTTGTATTTGTAATATTTTTATTTGTTTTTATATTTTAATTCAAGTTTAATAATATGTTTATTTTTGCATTATACAATTTATGATATTTAGTAAATTATTCATACCATATTAATGAAAATTTACTACAAAAATATTTGTAAATATAATGATTATGCAATCAATAATCAATGTATACAACCAGTTGACAGAAATCAATGAACACAAACAATTAAATAAACTACCTGTTAGTACTAGAAGTCACACCTAGATTGTTGTAGATGTAAGCCTAATACCCATTACAATTGTGAATAATAGTTTTTTTAAAAGTGTGGAAAATGGATGTTAAACTTAGTTTATGATGTCAATCACAAAACCCTCTATGAAATACACACCAAAAATCAAGGCTTTGAATAGATTCAAATCAATGTTTAAAGATATAAA
>JASDQU011442458.1:30198-49981 GCA_032191745.1 Picea mariana | reverse complement strand
CAGGCAAAGGAGAGCAGCTAAGAATTCCTAAACTAGCCTTTTAGAAGATCAACATAAAGATTATCAGAAGATGAGAAACAGAGTATCTGCTGATAAATTATGCTTCTACTACTCTCCTTCTGATAATAAGAACTGAAAACAAAATGAAAGATAACAGGTAAACATTTTAACAGAGAGAAACTCGACCAATATCACCACACAAGAATCCTGTAAAAGAAGCAGGCACATCACTGATAGATCATTAAAAATTACAGAGAAATTCTCTGGCTAAAACACAGCCCTCATCCAGCAAAGAAAATGAAAATTACAGGTCTAGACCTCTCACACAGGTCAAGCCTCTCCTATTTAGCCCAGTCGAACCCTTGTTCTGTCTCTTACAGGTCTATAAATAATAAAACTATCTGTTTTCAGAAGATTTGAGCTTTAACTCTGTTTGCTAAGAATAGGAAATAGTTACAACAACATATTGACACCTGTAGAGTCTCTCTAAAGCGAGCCAACAGTAAATTAAAGGAAAAAACTAAATCTAGAAACAGTTGGTAGGTCATCTCAAATTTGCTGAGATGGTTGTGATTTCTATCCCTCGAATCATGGAAACAATGGCCATTTGTCCCTTTGATTGCCTCGGATTCTGGAGATGCTATTCTTCTGGTTGGCTTTCCTCCCATAATTTCTCAACTATAATGTGAATGCCCTGCTGGAGGATGCCACTTGTGCTCTCCTAACAACCAAAACGTTGAACCGATTCGCCACCTGCTGATGACATGCGCCTAAAAAACTGGACAATTGGTTGCTATGAGTATCTTGATATTGTCTTCAGTTATCGAATTACTGCCACATGCCCTTTACTGCCAGCAATATTTTCGCTAGATTGATTTGCCCCTAGTCCATTAAAGATGTAATTACTGCCCAAACCACTTCCATCGTATCCTGCACTATATGATCTAGCATTTGTTCCTATATTTGGTGTTAATGTCAATCTTGTTCCAACCTTTATAGTCCAGGAGAATTCAATAGGAGGCATCCCATATTCATCAGGTTTTAATGCCACAGGAAAATCTGGCAATTTGGGCACACCCTCCAACAGGTCTGTTGGAAACTCCATCTTGAATTCATATGGTATCCGAGTCAAAATATATCGACCTCCATAGTCCAAATATCCTGCTGCCTTCAGGAGCATGCCAATTGTTGTCTTGTTGTTTTATTTTGACACTTTTGATTGATAGCCATCTGCAGGAGCTCTTGGAATTAGCAATGACTTTGCTTGCAATAAAGATATCATAGCCATCGTGTGCAGAATGGACAACATCTCATACCAGGCATTTGACAGAACAGTTTCCTTTTAATGGTACCCAAATCCATGTGTTTCTTGATGACCTTAAAATAGCCAGGAAAGTTAAGTTTAACAATATCAACAGGTGTGTAAAAAACCCAACCAAATTCATGGCGCATAAACTTCCTTAACAAGGTCCCGCTCTGTTTTATAATCGTAACATCCGGTTTGATTTGATGAGTGGGGAGATCCTCCCTAGGTTTGTTCTCATTTCTGGATTCAAATCTCCCCATAATGCCGTGCTTAGCCCCAACAATGGCACCTTTAGGTTTTGGTTTCTCATCCTGCAATGCCTTGTTTTTTCTAGAAACCAACTCTGAACTTACATATAACTGATTGGCTTTGGAAGTTGACTTGTCTTTGCTATTGTCCAATTTGGTGAAGGATAATAGGAAGTTTCTTTTATACGAGTGTTTGGCATTGTCGATTGGAGCCTGTGACAGAGTGAGGCTGTGTCTCCTCTTCTTGTTACGGTGTGTGCTCCCGTGTATTCTCAAATACCCTGCTCTTCTTCATGTCCAATTAGGAAAGATAATTGCGATGTGCATACATATGATCCTATGGCTGCAGATGAAGAAGGGAATGCAGCAATACCAAGTAGAGGTGTTGAGATAACATGGCAAACTGCTCCGAATGCAGTAACAAGGAGAGTCCTGTAGATCATCCACTTCTGTGCGCATCCAACAATTGAGAAAGGAAGCAGTGAGTGGGAATGAAACCCCTGTCATTGGTGCAGATGTGTGGCTCCTTGCAATCGACACCTTGAAAACTGGTTTGAACATCTGGCAAGGGGTAACAGCTGCGTTTTATATATATATATTTTTTAACTTTCAGTGGGCAATATACCACATTTGCGTGGTGAATTAAAGTTTATGCACTTATAAGAGTCCACAGCTATGTAGTCTATCGATGAAGTGAGCCCGAGGCTTGGGCATTGGATTTTTGTGTTTGCGTTGGCGCTGCTTTGTGTGTTTGTTGTTGGTGTATTTAACGGTGCTTATCCTTGGTGTCTGTCGAATATTCGGAGATTGGCTCTAGGCCAATATAACCTTTTCCCAAAATTTATAATTTGATAAACAAGATTAAAGCTTTGGAGAAAGGCCGAGGGTGAAACTTTTTCTCAATTCTCCAAAATAGATTATAAAAACCTAAGTTAGGCTAATAAACCCAACTTCACATTTGGCGACAAGAATTACATTTTACCATTTCAAACCAATCCACCATTTTTTGCTAAAAAATGCGTCGAAACTAGATTTGAAGCTCGTGCGCAGGGACTCATTTTCTGCTTGGTCAGTGACGAGCGCCTTCTGCCGCCTTCGCCATGCGTTATGAGCAAACACATAGTGCCTGAGATAAACACATATAAGTCAGAAAACTGATCCTCTATTATATAGGGTTCTAACATAGGCTCCACCTGGGGAAAATAGCTCCAAAGGAGGTGTTTAGAATCCATGAACTCTGAATTTCGCCGACCAGCTGATCATTGGGTTGCCCTCAAACTGTAAACTGAAAATAAATCCATGAAAAGACGAAAAAGAAAAGATGCTCATTCTGATGAGCTTATTGGCACATTCCTACCTACCATAATTTGCTAACAGTTACTGTTTCAATCAGGTAATGAAAAAGTGCCAATGAAGCCAACCCAGCAGTTGATCCCATGATTGGGTTTCCTCATCGTGTTTGATGAAAATCAAGGCTGAAATATGTACTGGCAGTTGATGATATCTCGGGTTCTTGCAGGAAAAACATCTTGGAACAATTACACTGAAAACGAGCTCCATATAATTTGCAACCGGGTCAAAAAATAAATGATCTATTTGTTGATTCTCCTGGTATTCCTTCAACATTTTAACATGGATAAGTTTCCTATTCATGTCCTCAATATTAGACCATGACTGCAACTATTCAACATCAGACTTATGCTTGCCAACAAAAGATTCATCAATCAGAAAATCGAAAGAGGACACAATATCTTTTGGTTTTGGAGAAGTGAGTTGCTCATAAAATTACTTTGGATGTTGGAAACTATAAGACTTCATCTGAGTATTCCAAAGCTCAATATCCCTTTCGAGTTTTTCATCCAACAGCTCAAGAACACACATTTTAAATTCATGAGGAAAAATTTTCGATTTCCAACAATGAGACAGGGTAGTTAACGAAACTTCTTCAATTGGAAAATCTGCTAACTCATCCGTGAAATATTTTATAGCTTCACAATACATAGGATTTTCCCCATACCTTGTCATCTTGAAGCATCATCAAGGCTCTAAAATATGGATTCTTCAGCAGTGAAGTCGCTTGTGAACTTTGAAGCAAGAGATCTTGAACAATGGAGTCGCCAGGTGAATGGTACAACCTTCTTGTGTTTGGCTTCTGTTCACCATCAGAAGTCAAATCTGAACTTGAAGTGTAGCTCTGGAGAAAGTCCCCAGTGGAGTCGCCAAAAATGTTAGCACTCTGTAATTTGCCTAAGGCTACTGAGGCAAACACAGAGGTATCCTTGAACCGCTTCGAGTCTTGGATCTAGCCCTCCAAGACTCAGAGAGGGATCTCTCTATTGGATTTAGCTTTGTTTTTAAGGGATGGGTTTTAGGCTAGTTATAAAAGTATAGGGTTTTGTTTTTGGTTTTCGAATGGTCAATTTGGGACAGCAAGGAGGGCCATTGGGAAAATGGGGTCTGCGCTTTAAAAAATGTGATTCAACCTCAGATATGGACAAAGCTCTTTCACAGGGAAAGGTAGCAGCAATATTGGATCGAATTAAGTTTTGATGGCGTCGGTTTGAGGAAGGAATAGGTGAGGAAAAGACAGGCAAAGGAGAGCAGCTAAGAATTCCTAAAATATCCTTTTAGAAGATCAACATAAAGATTATCAGAAGCTGAGAAACAGAGTATCTACTGATAAATTTTGCTTCTACTACTCTCCTTCTGATAATAAGAACTGAAAACAAAATGAAAGATAACAGGAAAACATTTTAACAGAGAGAAACTCCACCAATATCACCACACAAGAATCCTGTAAAAGAAGTAGGCACATCACTGATAGATCATTAATAATTACAGAGAAATTCTCTGGCTAAAACACAGCCCTCATCCAGCAAAGAAAATGAAAATTACAGGTCTGGACCTCTCACACAGGTTGAGCCTCTCCTATTTAGCCCAATCGAACCTTTGTTTTGTCTCTTACAGGTCTATAAATAATAAAACTATCTGTTTTCAGAACATTTGAGCTTTAACTCTGTTTGCTAAGAATAGGAAACAGTTACAACAACATATTGACACCTGTAGAGTCTCTCTAAAGCGAGCCAACAGTAAATTAAAGGAAAAAAACTAAATCTAGAAACAGTTGGTAGGTCATCTCAAATTTGCTGATATGGTTGTGATGTCTGTCCCTCGAATCATGGAAACAATGGCCATTTGTCCCTTTGATTGCCTCGAATTATGGAGATGCTATTCTTCTGATTGGCTTTCCTCCCATAATTTCTCAACTGTAATTTGAATGCCCTGCTGGAGGATGCCACTTGTTCTCTGCTAACAACCAAAACGTTGAACCGATTCACCACCTGCTGATGACATGCACCTAAAAAACTGGACAATTGGTTGCTATGAGGATCTTGATATTGTCTTCAGTTATCAAATTACTGCCACATGCCCTTTACTGCCAGCAATATTTTCTCTAGATTGATTTTCCCCTAGTCCATTGGAGACGTAATTACTGCCCAAACCACTTCCATCGTATCCTGCACTGTATGATCTAGCATTCGTTCCCAGATTTGGTGTTAATGTCAATCCCATTCCAACCTTTATAGTCCAGGAGGGATCAATAGGAGGCATCCCATATTCATCAGGTTTTAATGCCACAGGAAAATCTGGCAATTTGGGCACACCCTCCAGCAGGTCTATTGGAAACTCCATCTTGACTTCATATGGTATTCGAGTCAAAATATATCGACCTCCATAGTCCAAATATCTTGCTGCCTTCATGAGCATGCCAATTGCTGTCTTGTTGTTTTCTTTTGACACTTTTGATTGATGGCCATCTGGAGGAGCTCTTGGAATTAACAATGAGTTTCCTTGCAATAAAGATATCATAGCCATCATGTGCAGAATGGACAACACCTCATACCAGGCGTTTGACAGAACAGTTTCCTTTTAATGGTACCCAAATCCATGTGTTTCTTGATGACCTTAAAATAGCCAAGAAAGTTAAGTTTAACAATATCAACAGGTGTGTTAAAAACCCAACCAAATTCATGGTGCATAAACTTCCTTAACAAGGTCCCGCTCTGTTTTATCATCGTAACATCCGATTTGATTTGTTGAGTGGGGAGATCCTCCCTAGGTTTGTTCTCATTTCTGGATTCAAATATCCCCATAATGCCATGCTTAACCCCAACAATGGCACCTTTAGGTTTTGGTTTCTCGTCCTGCGATGCCTTGTTTTTTCTAGAAACCAACTCTGAACTTACATATAACTGATTGGCTTTGGAAATCAACTTGTCTTTGCTATTGTCCAATTCGACGAAGGATAATAGGAAGTTTCTTGTATACAAGTGTTTGGCATTGTCGATTGGATCCTGTGACAGAGTGGGACTGTGTCTCGTCTTCTTCTTACGGTGTGTCCTCCCGTGTATTCTCAAATACCCTTCTCTTGTTCATGTCCAATTAGGAAAGATAATTGTGATGTGCATACATATGATCTCTTCTTCATGTCCAATTAGGAAAGATAATTGTGATGTGCATACATATGATCCTATGGCCGCAGATGAAGAAGGGAATGCAGCAATACCAAGTAGAGGTGTTGAGATAACATGGCAAACTGCTCCGAATGCCGTAACAAAGAGAGTCCTGTAGATCGTCCACTTCTGTGTGCGTCCAACAATTGAGAAAAGAAGCAGTGAGTGGGAATGAAACCCCTGTCGTTGGTGCAGATGCATGGCTCCTTGCAATCGACACCTTGAAAACTTGTTCGAACATCTGGCAAGGGGTAATAGCTGCGTTTCATATATATATATTTTTTAACTTTCACTGGGCAATATCCCACATTTGCGTGGTGAATTAAAGTTTAGGCGCTTATAAGAGTCCACAACAATGTAGTCTATCGATGAAGTGAGCCCGAGGCTTGGGCATTGGAGTTTGGTGTTTGCGCTGGTGTTGCTTTGTGTGTTTGTTGTTGGTGTATTGAACGGTGCTTATCCTTGGTGTCTGTCGAATATTCGGAGATTGGCTCTAGGCCAATATAACCTTTTGCCAAAATTTATAATTTGATAAACAAGATTAAATCTTTGCACAAAGGCTGAGGGTGAAACTTTTGCTCAATTCTCCAAAATAGATTATAAAAACCTAAGTTAGGCTAATAAACCCAACTTCACATTTGCCGACAAGAATTACCTTTTACCATTTCAAACCAATCCACCATTTTTTGCTAAAAAATGCGCTGAAACTAGATTTGAAGCTCGTGCGTAGGGACTCATTTTCTGCTTGGTCAGTGACGAGCGCCTTCTGCCGCCTTTGCCAGGCGTTATGAGAAAACACATAGTGCCTGAGATAAACACATATTAGTCAGAAAACTGAACCCCTATTATATAGGGTTATAACACCACCCATAGAGGACTCACAGGCGAAGGAGATAGCAGAGAAAGAAGGCGAGAAAGACGAAATGCTCAAGCTGCTCATGGAGCAGAACACCCAGCTCAAAGAAATGGAAGCGGAGATGGAGAAACTGCTAAAGGAGAAAGAGCAGCTGAATTCTATGGAAGCCATTCCATTGACTGCCATCCCAATCTCAGGGACAAGCACAACAGCAGTAACAACAATCCCATCCGCAACACTAGTGACACTATAACAGGGGACAACTGATCTCGCCAAATCCATAGAAAAGATGAACCTGCAAGAGATGGAAATCAACAGGATTAAGAAGGAAGTGGAGAGCCTCCAAGAACTCAAGAATTCTTTCCAGACCATCCTGTCCAAAGAAAAACAGATAACAGAGAAGCTCAAGCATGAGCTACAACAGCCCCAAAAGCAAACAGTGGCAGGGAAAATTCTGGCTGAGGTCAAAGAGAATGTATGGACAGACATCACAAAGTCCATAAATGAGATTTGGTTCATGATCCAGATTATGTTTGAACAGAATGAGTTGGTCCAGAAAAGCCAATAGGCCATTGAGAAGATTAGAGTAGAATTGGGAGACATGCCAACACAAGCAAATGAGATCATCAGGTTCCTCAATTCTAAAAATAGAGAAGAACTAGAAGAGCTGAAGATTGAAGACAGAACCCAGACCATCCTTGAGGTCAAAAGAGTTTTGACCAAAAGAGGATTAATGCTTCAACTGGAAGAAAAGGTTCAGATCATGGACCAGGGGGTACAAAGGTTCTTCAGCAAGATCGAGGCTCTCTAGAAGAAAGGTCTCCCCGGTCTGAAGGTTATTAATGATAAACTAATGACACTCCCAGATTACAAAAAGAGACTGTCCAAAGTGTCTAAAGACAGTTCAAAGTTTGCGGGCATACAAGGGAGCATCACTGGCAAAGCATTCCTGGACGCTCTTCAGTTGGACATCAATATCCAACATGAGATTCGATACATATTCCTCACTAACCCTACATTTGCTAAGTATACGGAAATGGATGAAGTGTATCGAAGACTGCTCAAAGTCACTGTGCCTAGTCATCTCATATGGGAGGAACTCTGCGATCTGCTTGATTAGCAGATGAGTTGTTCGGGTCCATTCACCGGTCCAGTTAGATGAGGTCGTGCAAGGGCTTCATCAATGGTCTACCCCAGAAATTCCGCGTGCAATTGCACCAAGTCATCAAGAAGTTTTTATTAGTTAAATTAGTTAGACTAAAAATAGAATTAGCACGTCTTGATCAGTTATGATAGGAACGATTGTAATTTGAATTATAAATACTTCACCTTTCGAAGTATTGAGGGTGGATCTTTACACCCTGATGCTATCAGAATGTAACATTTTTGAAGAGATCTGCCATTAATAAAAAGGAGGCACTTTTGCAGGATTCTTGCGTGTATTCACTGGTGACGTTTATTCTCTAAGTTTGAATGTTACTCTTGCTTCGTGATCATATTGTTTTCTGAAACTAATCTTTAAAAGTAACGTATGTTGCAGAATTTATCTTGGATACCCTGTTTCCGAATTTAAAGATTTTAATGTTTATCTTCTTATGTTTTCAATTAAGAAATTCTTAACTACTTCTTAGTTGAATTTATCTTTCTCATCTTTCTTCTATCCATCATTTAAGCTATTAAAGATCCAGTGAGTATATTATCTCACCCAGTGGAAGTATTCCTTTACGTTTCTGGTTTGTATCTCATGTTTATTATAACACAGACCCCATAGCCCAATGGAGGTGTAGACTGACTCAACCAATTAAAAACACTTTGACAACAAAGCCTACATATTTCTTTACCTAGCCTAACATCTAAATTGAAAATATAGCTAAATCTTATAGAGAGATCCCTCTCTGAAGCTGGAAGGGCTAGATCCCATCTTTAAAAGTGGATGGATAGAGTTACCTTTGTAGATTTCTTCTTTTTCAACCTCTAGGAAATTTACCAAGTGCTAACATAATGGCAACTCCACTGGGGAAGAACTAAAAAAATTTATAATTTCACATTTTCTTTCCCTTAAAAAGAACGTTAAATTTTGAGAAGAAAGTAATGTTTAGAGGTTGATCAAACTTTGTACATATTATTTTCAGACTCGCAAAATTAAAATATATATATATATATATATATATAAATCAAAAAGAGTTCTGGCTTCCAAGAAAGTTCATACTCGATCTCATCCAAACCCAGAACCCGCGAGAGTGATAGATAACCCCGAACAGTTGCTCGGGCGAAAGACCTTAGCTGTCGGTTCAGTGAGTCAAATTCCCCTTCATAAGTCTCGTTCTTGTTCCAAGAAACCTGTTGCCTCTCAAAACTCTGACCTCGAAACTTTTCCAAAGCGAATCCTGGTTAGAACATGATCCGACAGTTTTGTGACCGAAATCGTTTTTGACCCAACTGCATTGCGACCCCAAACTCCCGAAGTTCTGTCTCCCATGACTAAACCACAGATCACTCTCCCAGTACTATCGAGTCCCTCTTCATCCTCGTCTTCAACCGCTACCTCGCCGACCATCCAAGTCGTTGCCCCACCTCCTCCACCCATCATGGCAGCTCGATATGCTCCTTTGGTGTTGGCTGCACCGCTACATGCAATGCCCCAAGACTATCAAACTAGACTTCCATAGTTTGATGCAACAAGAAATTTAAACGCCCAACAACATGTTGACAAAATGAATGACTATTTTTACCTACAAGAAGTTGACGAGGCTGACGTTCAAATACAACTGTTTGCCCATAGTTTGACAGGTGACATCAAGAAATGGTACAAAGCTTTACCTGCCACCTCAATCCCTGACCTTGTCTCTTTTCAAAGGAGTTTTCTTGACAGATGGGAGGTAAATAAAAATCCTCTCCAGATATTGTCAGAATACGAGAGTATAAAAAGAAATCAAGGTGGGATGGTACATGATTACTGCACCCATTTAATAACCTGTACAATGCAATTCCAACCGAAATCAAACCTCCACAGGACCTGGCGTTGATAAAATTCCCTGGTGGTTTTGATGCTGATATGCCATACCAATTAAGAGAAAGAAATTCTACCACCTTGCCTGACATGCAGATAAGTGCTATAAGTGTGGAGGCCAATCTATTGGAAAAAAGGGCACGACAGAGGTCAAAAAGAAGAGTCACGATCAAAGAAGAACCTTCCACGTCAACCACAGATTCCAGATTGGATTCTATGGCTAGAACAATAAAACTAATGCTGGAAAGAATGACTGTGTCAGACAGAAATCCTCGAAGAGACAACACACCTGCTCCTCAGGTTCGAAACCCTAATTTCAAGAGAAACCCTCCTCAAATCAGACAGAGAGATCCTAGGGATCAAAGAGAGCAGAGGGGCCCAGATCAGCAGATCAGACCTCCCCTGCAACAAAACTATGCTGATGAAGGGGGGGAAATAATTGAGGAATTGGAGGACACTCACATCAACCTCATGGGCATTCACGACAATGAAGCTATTTTCCTTACCCAAGAAGAGTAGGAACTATTTCTTCTAAATCAAACGAAAGTATGTGAAGAAGCTGAAGAAGCAGAACAACAGGCCTTTGAAAATGCTATTTTGGAGGTACACCATCAATACAATCTACGGAGTAAGAAGACTGAAGGGAATTCCCCCAAAAAAAAGACTGAAACACAGAAGGTAGTTGAAACCAAGAAAACCTCTGAGCCGACCCCTGAGCCATCTACTGAAAAGACTCCTGAGAAGACTACTGCTGAGAAGATCCCTGATAAGAGTAATGTCGACACTCCCATGAAGAAAAAACTCACCATTCTGAAAAGGCCATCACAGCCCGAGTTTTCACCTATTAATCCACCTAGTACTTCTAAGCAGAAGAATATAGTGGACCAACCAGAATCGATGAGTCAAGGCAGAGCTCCTACACCTTTTAGTCTAGAGGGAGAATTGGCCAAAATAAAAATTCCCATCCCACTTACAGAGTTGATGAACAGAGGCGGTTATTGTTCACAGGTGATTAAAGCGTTGGCCATTGAACCTGGCATAGGCACGAAGGCCTTAACCATTGGATCAGCAATCCATTCAGACACTGTGAACCTTACTGATGATATACCCAAGATTCTTTTCAGACTTGAAGTAGATGGTCGAGACGATACTGGTGAAGTTGCTCCTTTTTACATCAGTCTAAACATACACGACTTGATATTGCATAACGCTATGCTAGATTCAAGTGCCTCCCACAATCTGATGCCTAAAGAAGTAATGGAAAAACTGGGACTGGAGGTCACCAGACCATACAAGGATTTGCACTCATTTGAATCCAACAAAGTTAAATGTATTGGTTTAATCAAAGACTTATGCGTCACCTTGGTTCAGATTCCTGCGAAAAGCATGGTAATGGATGTAGTGGTTGTAGACATCCTGCCGAAGTATGGAATGTTGCTATCCCAGTCTTGGGGGGCGAAGCTGAAAGAAACACTGCAGCTGGATATGTCTTATGCCACTATCCCGGTGTTTGGGCAACAGAGGAGGCTATACAAAGAAACATTGATGAAGTACATGCTCAGTAGCCAAGAGAAACCGCACAATTATCCCCTTTACTCTACACATTCTGATTTATATTCATTCATCTTGTACAATGATGGTGATACGGAAGAGCAATATACTCAGCTGATGGAAGACACATCTAGTCAAGATGAAAGCCAAGAATGCATTGAGGTAGCTAAGATGAAGAACGTGATAACTGAAGATTTACCCGCTGATTTCTGGAGCATGGATTTTGATGGAGCTGTGAGTAAAGAAGGAGCAGGAGCTAGAGTCTGGTTGCATAATCATAGAAACAGGTACTCAGAAAATCATTCCTACAAATTAAATTTCCAATGCACTAACAATGTTGCCGAGTATGAAGCCTTGATTCTCGGACTGAAGCTTTTGAAAAAGGTTGGTGCTAAACAGATTATGGTAAGAGGTGATTCTGAGTTGATAATCAAGAAAATTAAAGGTGAGTATGCTTCTAAACACCAACGTCTTAGGGATTATAGGAATGTTGTTCTTGATGCCTTGAGGTGTTTTACTGAATTTGACTTGCAGGTAATGCCGAGAGGGCAGAATATTCTGGCCGATGGATTGGCTACATCAGCAGCCACCTGTAAGATTCCTTTCTGTTCGACTCGCCCATATACTGTTGAGGTGAAATGTAGACCTACAGTTCTCGACAATATCAGGTACTGGCAAGTGTTTGGTAATGACGATCAAATTGAAGAATTTCTGCAATGCAAAAACGATTTTGAATGTACAAATATAGATTTAGAAAATGAAGATGAAAATGTAAATAATTCTGATTTTGAAATCGATAGTGTAAATACCATAGATTCAGG
Source organism: Picea mariana (assembly GCA_032191745.1). Taxonomy (NCBI): domain Eukaryota; kingdom Viridiplantae; phylum Streptophyta; class Pinopsida; order Pinales; family Pinaceae; genus Picea; species Picea mariana. Next base: position 37,675 of record JASDQU011442458.1, on the reverse strand, counting down.
AGAATTAGGCGATGAGGAATTGGATGCTGACGTTTTACAGTTGAAAAGTAATGTTTTTCCAAGAGGTCTTATTCCTTTAGAAGATTTGTTTGACACTAACGACGTAGCCAAAAAACCAAAAATAGAAGCCCATGGACAAGAAGTAGAAGACTGTAATATAGGGACTAAAGAGAAACCTAGGATGGTCAAACTGTCCAAATCTTTACCCCCGGAACAAAAGCTCAAATACATTGAGTTGTTTAAAGAATATTCAGATGTTTTTTCCTGGGGCTATGAATATTTGAAAGCTTATGATACCAGCATCATACAACACAAGATTCCAATAAAAGAAGACCAAAAACTATTTAGGTAGAAACTTAGGAGGATAAATCCCAAGTTGCTCCCTCTGATAGAAAAGGAAATAAAGAAAATGTATGATGCCAAGATCATAGTTCCTTTACATTTTTCCAAGTGGGTCTCTAATCTGGTCCCTACATGTAAGAAAATTGGGGAAATCAGACTCTGCATAGATTTCCGAAATCTTAATAAAGTCTCCCTGAAGGATAATTACCCCTTACCGAAAATGGACCACATCCTGCAAAGGGTGGTCGGGTCCAGTCGGATATCTCTGTTGGATGGTTTCTCAGGTTACAACCAGGTCCTAGTTCACCCGAACGACCAAGACAAAACCGCTTTCACGACACCATGGGGCACTTTCATGTATGTGAAGATGCCCTTTGGTTTGATGAACGCAGGAGCCACGTTCCAGAGGGCAATGGATATCGCCTTCGTGGAAGAGTCGGGTAAGTTTATTGTCGTCTATTTAGATGATGTGACTGTTTTTTCCCAATCTGATGATGAACACCTGAGGCACCTTAGATGAGTTTTCAAGAAATGTATAAGGTTTGGGATTTCTTTAAATCCTAATAAGAGTCTTTTTGGGTTAGAAGAAGGAAAATTGCTGGGACATATCATCTCAAAGGAAGGAATCAAAATAGATCCCAGCAGAATAGAGGCTATACTAAATTTGGAACACCCAAGAAACCTCAAAGAACTACAGTCTTTTATCGGAAGAATTAATTTTCTGTGAAGATTCATTCCCAATCTGGCAGAACTCCTCAGGAACATTACAAACATGCTTAAAAAAGACGTAAAAATAAAATGGAACTCTGAGTCCAGACAATCTTTCGAACAATTCAAATGAGCACTCACAGAAGCCCCTATCTTGATCAGTCCAGATTTTACTAAGGATTTCTATCTCTTTTCTTTCGCCTCTGAACATACTATAGCAGCGGTGTTACTGTAGAAGAACAACGAAGGGTATGAACAACCCATAGCTTTCTTTAGTAAAGCATTAAGAGATGCTGCTCTGAATTACAAGATCATGGAGAAGCAAGCTTTTGCTTTGGTAAAAGCCATAAAGGACTTTAGGGTCTACATTCTTTATTCCCACACCATAGCATATGTTCCCAATGCGGTAGTAAAAGACATTTTGACACAGGACAACCTTGATGGAAGAAGGGGAGAATGGATTGCTGCCATTTTAGAATACGATATAGAGATTAAGCCCACAAAACTAATCAAAGGTCAAGGCCTTGCTAAATTAATGGTTGAATCTAACTTCCATGCTCTTGACATTAATTTTCTAGATGTTGCAGATGAATAGGGCGAGATGGCGACTCCAAACGTGAGAGAGGTATTTCTAAACTCTCCATGGTACGCAGACCTTATATTCGTTTTACAAAATCTACAAGCTCCCCCTGGTTTGACTAAGACTAAATCTAGATTTTTAAAGTTGAAAGCTTTGAAATACTGTATTCTAGAAGGAAATTTGTATTGGAAAGATCCTTCAGGCATTCTGTTAAATTGTTTACTGAAAGATGAAGCTGATAAGGTGTTGCAAGAGTTTAATGCAGGAGAATGTGGTGGACATTTGAACTGGAAGGTCACAGCCAACAAAATACTCAGAGATGGATTTTATTGGCCCACCCTGTTCACCAATGTGCATCAGAAGGTAATAACATGTCACCAGTGTCAACTATTTGAAGGCAAAAGGAAGATCCTTCCTCTACCTCTGAAACCAATCTCAGTTGAGGCCCCTTTCCAACAATGGGGGATCGACTTCATTGGAGAAATACACCCACTTTCTTCAGGCCAACACAGGTGGATTCTTACTGCCACCGATTATTTTACCAAATGGATCGAGGCAGTACCAAGCAGGCAAGCCACTGAATTTGTTATTATCAAATTTCTTGAAAATAATATTTTGTCTCATTTTGGTTGTCCTAGAAAGATTATAACTGACAATGCAGCTGCCTTTTGGTCGAATAAACTCATAGATTTTTGCAACCAGTATCACATTGGTTTGGGGCATTCCACAGCCTACTACCCACAGGGGAATGGGTTGGCGGAATCTTCAAACAAAACTTTGGTAAATATCATCAAGAAAACATTGCAGGAAAACAAGAAATCATGGCACAATAAGTTGGTGTTTGCTTTATGGGCTGACAGGCTGACCACCAAAAGGTAAATTGGTATGTCACCATACAAGCTGGTCTACGGTACAGAGGTATTTTTCCCCACTTCTTTGGGAGTCCCTGTCATGAAGTTGTTTCAATAGGTACAGGCTGAGCCAAATGACTCACAAAGAAGGATCAACCAGATGTTCCAGTTGCAGCAATCTAGGGAGGATGTTTTCAACAAAACACAGGTCGTCCAAGAAAACATCAAGAAGATCTTTGACAAACGAACCAAAGAGGATGACTTTGAGCTAGGAGATTTGGTGTTGAGATGGGATGCCAGGAATGAAGACAAGGGAAAGCATGGGAAATTTGATAATCTGTGGATAGGGCCATACATGATCCAAGCCTTCAGGGGAAACAATGCTTTCTTGTTAAACAATGTCGATGGGTCAGATCTGCTAGGAGCACCTGTGAATGGCAGAATGATGAAACATTATGTCCCACCTCAGTAGAAGATTTGAGTGCTCACTCTCCATTGTACATACCATTTTAATTTTCATTTTTACTTGCATTTTTTGAGTGAGGAACATTAGTCAGTTGGTTGAAGCCCGAAGAGAAGGCCCTAAGCTGCTGACCATTGTTTTTCCAATTTTTGGGAATAAAACCAATGAAGGCTACTAGACAGAAGTTTTTCAGGACTACAGGAACCAGGATTCTTGGCACTTCACAGGGAAAGTACCATCCCCAGGTGGAGCCGCTGTTATCACCCCATAAGTTATGGGAATCAACTGATGACTGGGATATTATCTGTCTCTAATGTTTTTGTTGTCAAATGATTTTTCATTCTGCAAATAATTTGAAAAGGAAAAGAAAAAGAAAAAGAAAAGGAAAAATAAAAAGAAAAAAGAAAAGGAAAAGAAAAAGAAAAAGAAAAAGAAAAAAGAAAAAGAAAAAGAAAAGAAAAGAAAAAGAGGGCATAAAAGAATTTAAATGAAAGCCCCATGCAATAATAGTAACTTGGCCATACCTTTCAAGCATGGCCAAGTTCTTTTTAAATTTAATGTTGATAGGGTAGTGAATAAATCTGACCAGACTGTCTAATCCTGGTCAGATGGCCCTTAGGTTAGATTAGTGAATAAATCTGACCAGACTGTATAATCCTGGCTAGATAGCCCTAAGGTAGAGTAATTTCTTAACCCAATAGTTTAATCTGGGTTAATTGTCCTAGGAGGATAGGTTTGCATGTATGTTAGTTGCTTCATTTGTTTCAACCCAATAAAACCAGCTTGATGAAAAATGTTACACCATATCTAAAATGCCTAAAGAATAGTTTGGTCAAAGTCCCTTGGTGGTGTCTATGTGAAAAGTTTGGGAAAAACCCGTAAGATGCACTTATCCTAAGTTTTCCCAACACATATTTCTCCGCTCATGATTTATGCTCCATGCACTTTTCAACGGTCCAGATCGTGGCGCCCAGATCTACGGTGCACAGAGCATTCCGGACCCCCCCTACCATTCTGCTTTTAACCGGGGGGGTCCAGAATCGGTAATAAGAATTGCGCACATCTGGACGACCCGGAGACGAGCGCTGAAATCAAAGGCCCAGATTTGATTCCGGACCCCCCCGTCCGTTCTACCTTTAATGGAAGGGGGGGGGGGTTCAGAATGAGAGATAAATGGCGTGCTAAGACCTGCGGCTAGGAAACGGGCGTGTAGATCAACGGATATAAGTGGTTTTCATACCCCCCCGGATGATCTGCTTTTAACCGGGGGGGGTCCGGAATGGTTACTCTTCTCTGGCAGGCCCCTTTTCATACGTGGCGTTATCCTATTGGTCCAGAAGTCCTATCACCATATGCTATCTGACAGCCCCTGTCACTCATGGACACCATTTTCCACTGATTCCATTTGTCCCACTTGTTCCCGAGTTATGTCCCATCCCATAACTGTTGTCAGTCCCTGCTATCAGTCCCCTACCCCTTTCACTCATGACCAGCCCCTTATCATGACTTTTCCATCCAATCCCTAGCTTCCACGTCACCCGCCCATATGTTTCAGCCAAAGTCATCTACCATCTCACCCACAAGTGGCTCGTTGTTCATTTATTATGGGATAACACACCCGTTATCCTGCTGACCTGTTTCCCACGCTCAACCGACCCCAGTTTTAAATAAAACTACCGTTATTCCTTCTACATTCATTTTTCTCCCATCGCACCAGAAAATTTACCTCATACTCCTCCATTGCATTCCCTTCGCCTTCATCCACAGTCATTCGACCCTACTAACATCGTGTTTATTGTAGGTACTGTAGCAGAGATGGCACCAAAGCCAAGACAAGCAGAAGGAGAGGAGAATCCTTTTCTCCCGCGTCCTGTCGACTTGAACAAAATCCCATTGGTCGACAAAGACAAATTGATCGCTGATACCAAGTGTGATTTCGACTTTTCATACCTCCAGTCATGGCTTCGGAAGGTTTTCCTGGACCAGAGCGATGAAATTGGACTCTGGGAGTCCAATTTACCCCTGTACCTCTTTCCCCAAATCCACCGCTTTCCCGAATTCGCCTTTAAATGCCAACCTCATTATATTCCTGACCAGAGGGCCATCGTCTCCTCATCCAGAGACGCCCTGTTCTTCATCATGCCCAAAGACATAGATCAAATGATGCAAATCCCTCGTGTTGATCCTGCTTCTCCTTTCAACCTAGAAATCCTTACAGAGTTGTATCAAAAGATGACTTTTCCCCAGAGAGCTCAAATATTCGAGCTGTTCCTTCCCGCCTCTGCTCAACTCCCTTCCACAAATCCCCCTTACCCGTTGTCCATGTTCTCCACCAAGGGAAATCAGATCATTTCCTCCCTCTGTGCTCTGTTAGGGTACTATTCCGACCAGTGGGTAGATGAGCCCATTCTGGGTTTTCTATCCATTTTCTCCATAGATGAAAAACCCACCACACAATTTGATTTCAGTACCTTCTTGGCCGACAATATTCACGAATAGTTCGTGAATTTTCGCACGGAAGGCATGTTCATATATTCCTCCATATTGGCCTACATGTTTGTTTTCTATCAAGGAGATAAATTCAATTTTTCTATGTAGAAAATGGACGCAGATGGAAGGCCTCATCCAGTCATGGCGTGGACATCTTTGTTGAAGCATAACTCCACAGAGTATAGTTTCAAGGCATTCATTGATCTTTTCTACCACCCTGTGGTAAGCATGTTGAGTGGCAGGCCCGAGCCACAAATAAACGACGAGGTCCAGAGAATTCTACATCTATCGGACAACGCAAAGACAGGGGACTTGTACCTATACCAAAACCACACCAAGATCAGAGTTTTAGGGTGCGAATTGGCACCCTATAAGATGCCAAATTATGTGCCAGTAAGAATCTTTGCGTTAGAGTATATAAGGCAGATCATGAATTCAGATGGCATTCATTTTGTTTCCCTGAAGAAAAAGTAGCAACTGAGAATCAAGGGGAAGATTGGCTCTTTCATCTGCAACAGTCGAGGCGTCGGGGAAGAAGCTGAAAAAATGTTGAAAGAAATGAAATTCTTTACGAGTTTCCCATGGCACTATGATCCATGCGGGATCATTTCAGAAATGAGGGTGAAAAATAAGAACATCCCGTATGTTATGAGTCCAAGCCTGAGATCGAAAAATTTGCCAATCAAACAGTGTGGATGCCCGACACCTTGGTCGAAGTGGAATAGCAAGTTTTCCCGACCACTATACTTCCAACTTCCACGCCACAGGTCCCCAAGGAAAAAAGGCCCCGACAAGAATCATCTCCACCTGTCACGGAGGTGTCGTCCGAAGAATTCTAGTTGCACAGTAAGAGGCCCAAGACAACCACAGTTCTCAGTCCAATCGGAGAAATAGAAGTCCCACCTACCACAGTGGTCAAACCTGTCATTCCACCCTTTGGGACAGTCATTCATAAGGAAATCACCCCAGTAGTACCGAAAAAATCCTTAGGCTCCCCCCTAGACACTCATCCTAGCAAGACTGAGCCCAAATTGAGCATCTTCAAGAAGTATGAGATGATTAAGAAAAAGAATCAGAATCTTACCAGCAGTACCTATGCTCAGTTTCGAAAGAAAATGCCAACTGCGCAACACAAGCATTTGTCTGCATTTGACACAGAAAAGGGCAGGATGCACATGGCCTTCCTTCAGGCATAGGTACCAGACCCCAAGGTAATCATAGACTACAAGAGGGCCACCTTCAAATTCCAGACGAAGGACGTGCACCCAGCAGATCAGATGGATTTGCATAAACAGACAGGGGAGATGGTTTTTCATACATTGGCACATGCTTCAGCTTCTGCAGCAAAATTTCAGGTATCATTGAACAATGCTCAGACACAACTAAAGTTGGAGAAGATATCATCCTTCTCAAAAGACAACATAATCAAAACTTTGGAGGAGTTGGTCCTCAAGATTGGCTATGACCCCTCCAACGTCAAAGCTGCAGAGGAGATGATAAAAAAGAAGAATGCAGACATTGCCACTTTAAGAAAACAACTAAAACTCCCACCCACAGAGGACTCACAGGCGAAGGAGATAGCAGAGAAAGAAGGCGAGAAAGATCAAATGCTCAAGCTGCTCATGGAGCAGAACACCCAGCTCAAAGAAATGGAAGCGAAGATGGAGAAACTTCTAAAGGAGAAAGATCACCTGAAGTCTATGGAAGCCATTCCATTGACTGCCATCCCAATCTCAGGAACAAGCACAACAATAGTAACAACAATCCCATCCGCAACACCAATGACACCACAATAGGGGACAACTGATCTCACCAAATCCATGGAAAAGATGAACCTGCAAGAGATGGAAATCAGCAGGCTTAAGAAGGAAGTGGAGAGCCTCCAGGAACTCAAGAATTCTTTCCAGACCAGCCTGTCCAAAGAAAAATAGATAATAGAGAAGCTCAAGCAGGAGCTACAGCAGCTCCAAAAGCAAACAGTGGCAGGGAAAACTCTGGCTGAGGTCAAAGAGAATGTATGTACAAACATCACAAAGTCCATAA
>JASDQU011442458.1:11788-30098 GCA_032191745.1 Picea mariana | reverse complement strand
GGACATCAAAAGGCTAGTTGTTGGAAGCTTAATCCGGAGCTTCGTCCAAGGAAGGATAAAAGGATTTTGCATGTACTCATGAAGGAGGAAGGATTACCAGCGAAGCAAGAGGAACATCGTGAAGGAAAGAAACCAGTCACTTGGTTCTGCTAGAAGTGGATGTCTCAACTTCATTGTATTTTGCTTCCACTAATGTAATCATTTTAGTTCAGAGACAAAGAGAAATTCGGGTGGCCTATCCTGAGCTTGTTGAGTGGTCAGTAACCTTTTGGGGACCAAAAGGTCTTATTGTGGGGAGGTGTGATCTGAAATCGGATCCAGAAGCCTGACAGGGCTTGAAAAATGCTCAAAAATGAAAGTGCTCAGAATCTGACGAAACCAATGCCATTGTGTCCGTCTCATCTTCTTGATTCCGGCGGTATATTTACTTTGTCAAACGGGCTCCGTATGCGAAAGTTATCGCGTTCTGATCGGAAGCCCAAACATGTAAAAAGTCAAATGTCAACTGGTCAAAAAGTCAACGCTGATGACATCAGCATGATGACTGTGCAAGAGATGATGTGGCACTCTCTAGCTGATCATGATTGGGCAGGTTCGCTGACAAGGCAGACATGTGGCAGGCAACTGGACTAGTTAATGGTTGACAAGTGGCATTAATCCGTCGAATGGGGAGATGCCACATGGCCCAGTCGTGGGCAGCCACGTGGCACCCAGTCATCAGTTGAAGTGGCATGTTTCAAAAAAAATATGTTTTGGGGTCCATGGGTTTTGAACCCATGACCACCACCAAGCCCAACACATTAAGAAATGGTCTTTGCTAATACACCAAATTATTTCTTATGTTGTAAAACCCACATTATAAAATATATTGCAAAGTATTGTATGGAGAGGGGCTAGCGCTTAGCCCTTTAGGCTAGCGCTTGGCCATATGAATCCATATGACCCTGTCAAGGGGGCATGCACTGGGAAAAGGGGGCTTATGCCCAAATTTAACTATAAAGTGGGTTTTATAACCAATTTTTTGGTTTTAATGGTAATTAAGCCTATTTTTAATGGTTTTTGGGAGTTATTGGGTAGTTTTGGAGCCTAATTTTTTGGAGGAAGTTAGAGATGAGTAACCAACTTCCCAACTATATAACCCAGGCCTATTTGGGGCCATAGAGGGCATTCAGAGAAGAATTATGCTGAGGAGAAGCCAAGCCAAAGCCATTTTGAGGCAGAGAAGCTTTTGAGGAGGAGACGTTGTCGGACCATTTCTGGAAGCTCCGGACATCCGTTTTGCGTGCCGTTTTCTTTGCATGGTTCTAGAGATCTAGAAGAACATGAACAGGTTAGTCTTGTAGCCATTTAGCTTTGCAGCGATTTACTTTTGAGCATTTGAACAGAAATAAAGAAGCCTCCCCCACAGAGAAAAGGCCCGGAGACGTAGGCAAAGTTGTGCCGAACTTCGTTATCAATATGCATGTTATGGTTTGCTGTCTTTTATTTAATTTCAGATATGCATATGTGTATATGGCTATATAATTCCTCTTCTTTCCTCATTCTTTCACTAAGTTTCTCAAATGGTTAATTAACGCATGCAAAATTAAACTCAACCATAAGTCATTGAAAAATCCTGACGGATCAATCCTCCACCAAATGAAAGATTACGTAAGAGAGACAATGAAGTTCTCAATCAATAAGGGAAGAGCTTGGGGGCTAAAAAATGTGTTCAAACTTAAAGGACAAAGGGATGCAGACTCAATGTGAAGTGAATAATTCCTCCAGAGTAACTTTTCTCTCAAAGTTGAATTCTTTTTCTGGCTTTCCACAGCTCAGATTTGGTCCATTTATAGCCTTCAAGTGGAACTGAAGGGAAGAGTCAAAATGTTTCTAGTATATGGAAGGCCAAGGATCATTGATCTCGTGATGTGACATGGAAACCCGACACTATTTTTCAATTTTGGGGTACGTGGGCTATAGTGGTGCAACCTGTGTATACGCATGTTGTATAGTAGGAAAGGTGTGTATATGTGGAATTTTTTTTATTTTTAGCTCTGGGATTTGCAAAAAGGGATTACAAGTCTGCACAGGGAAATGGAAAAAGGCCTTCTGTGTAATATTGCATGGGGTGATACAAATATTTCTATAACAGATGCCCCCTAAAGTGTGATTTCAGAGGAGTATTTGTGATGGCTAAAATACATTATAAAAACCCAGAAGTGGAGTAATCGGGACCCAACAGGAAAAAATAGTTTCTCATTACAATCTGTATTGACTTTGCATACATGGCTGCCAATTTGAATTACACTGCAGATCCATGTGAAAATATACCAAACATTTTTTTTTGGCCATGAATAGGCAAATACAAATGTGGTTACATACCAAAGGTTGTCATAGTCACAAGCAAGGCCCAGTAGAACCAGTCTCAAAATCAATCTGAATATATCTGTATATAATGGAGTACAATTTGATCTCCCATGATCACTGAAGTCACACAAGTATTGGTCCAATGAAAAGGTAGAAACAACTTAGGAAAGCTATGACTACATATTGATGTCTTCAAGTCTTCTACACAATCCACTGAAGGTGCAAGTCTACATCATGTGAATAAAGGAGTTGAGGTCGAACACAATGAGACTTTGTTTGATTACCGGTCATTGAGGTATACCGTTAACAAACGTGAGACATCCTAACGATGATGAAAGTAGGTATCAAGGCACCAAGTACAATCTTACAAGTGTGAATAAAGGAGTCTGGGTCGAACACTTGAAGAATCCTTCGATCAGGAGACATTGATGTATTCCCAACTGTCAATGGTGGGAGAACCTGCCACTAATCATTGCAAGCCTCTAGGCACTCATAGGACTCTAGATCTCATTTCTAGAATAGATGAGCTAAAGTCGATGGAAGTATACCTGTTGAAAAGAGATAATTAAGGCATCTCTCATCATTCAACACGAGGTACAAAGTAAGAGCTTGATGATTTGGAGGAAATCAGGCGAAGAACATGTTCAAGAACCATTGACCTTGTGTGTCTTTCGTGTGTGCCAAGTAAAATCAGTACACAAAAAAGACCCTATGAATAGCAACCAATGAGGAAAACTACTGAAAAAGGAGAGGAAACCACCAATAAGGATATTGGCATCCAAGACACTGCATGAATCCCAATGTGTGAATAGATGTCTTTCCGTCAAACAAAAGTGAAACCATCAGTCAATGACCAGTGATGAAATGTTGAGTATTGGGTTCAAGGTTACCTACCAATGAGGACAATAGGACCAGGGTGCGTAATAGGACTACAACTTCATGTGATTCTGAGACAAACTGAGGGTATGGATGCCATGCAAATTCAAGAGTTTTGAGGAATGGCCGACAGAGTTTGATAGAAATCCTTTGAACAAGAACATGAGACATATAAAAGACTCTGGCAACATAGACTCAATGATAAAACCATGAGATGTAGGAGGCATCAATCAAATTATCCATAGGGATTGGAAGAGTAACTAGTCGGGGGAGTAAACTCTCTGTAATGAGCTCATATTCCTAAGGCCATGCTAAACCCAAAATTATGATGACAAGTGGACTCAATAACTTTGTGCTCTATTCAAAGGCGACACGAATACTTCCAATATAATATAATACTCCCATCCCGCCCATAATTTATTTTGTTTTTTCATAGTCAAATGAATTCTATAATACAGAGGATAAAATGAGTGTCGCAAGTAATTGAAACTAGTTATAGTAGTGGAACATACCTATGCTCAATGTAAGGAGGTTCTTGTGAGAGATGGACACTTAGGGGAATATTCCCTCCTGGTTATAGGGTTTCAAGTTGCAAAGGATATAAACGAGGCTCTTCTTGGTTGAGGATGCAAAATGTCTAAATAAAATGGTCTATAATGCAAAGTGAGAACCTGTGATATGCTCAATACTGCAAGCAAGGGCATGAGATGAAATCACAACTTACCGCCAAAAAATGTCATTTTTCCTAATATTATTCTACTTGGTGTGAAAAGGGGATAAAATTATACCAAATAGACATCCTTTAAAATCCAATTTATGAGTGTCAAAGAGACAAGTTCACTCGACAATATTTTCTCTTTTTGAAAACTAGTCAGAAAAGAGCTTAAATCAAACTCGACTGGGAGTCCTCTAGGAATAGGTTAGCATGTTTATGAATGAGAAATGAGGCTCGACATAAAGCTATGTATTAGTTATAAGGGATTCCCGGTCCTAAGGAAAAAATCTCTGCATGGGAACCAAATGGAGCAGAGGATCTAACTAGGGTACCCATGTTTGGTAAGACTCTACCATTTGATAACGACGCATCCTGTAGAAGATGGAGGGTTCTGTGTCGCTAACAAATGGGTTTGTACCTAAGGCATATGAGTGACAATTATAGGACAATGCAAGTGTGCATGATGGAATGGATACCTATCCTATATGTTGGTTAGCGAAAATACATGTCCATAGTTAAGAACGATCAACATAACGCTAAGAATCACAAGAATCCCTAGTGAAAACTACAAAAACCAACTCAATCCACTACTGTATTAGTCCATTAGGAGAAAATACAATCCAAGACTATGCAAAGTGGGTAAAAACCACTATAAATAGTAACGAAAACCAAATTTTACTATGTCATTTGACGTTTTTACCCAAATAGTGAATATGAAGATGGAGGGTTTTGTGTCGCTAACAAATGGGTTTGTACCTAAGGCATATGAGTGACAATTATAGGACAATGCAAGTGATCATGATGGAATGGATACCTATCCTATATGTTGGGTAGTGAAAATACATGTCCATAGCTAAGAACGAACAACATAACGCTAAGAATCACAAGAATCCCTAGTGAAAACTACAAAAACCAACTCAATCCATTGTTGTATTAGTCCATTAGGTGAAAATACGATCCAAAACTATGCAAAGTGGGTAAAAACTACTATAAATAGTAACAAAAACCAAATTTTACTATGTCATTTGACTTTTTTATCCAAATATTGAATTTTGGACCAAATTACCTCCGATATTCAACTGGTGATTGCGGGAGCGTCGAGTGACAGAATCAGAGATCGTCTAGACCAGGTAATTTCTCTTCCCCTCCTCTTCCTTTATAGTGGATTACATTTTGTATTTAGGTTTCAAATTTTGAGTTATTTAAGGCACAAATTAGTTATTTAGGTGTACGCGGGCTACCATTCATTGGGTCACATATACACAAAGTTATATGTGAATATGTAAAATACAAATTGTGTATACTCAACCCTATACATGACTGTGAATGTTGCATCCCGCGTATATGTCTGTAAAAAAGGTTTTTGATGGTTGATAACTCAAAAAATGATGTTTCTCTTGAAGGATGGTGCTAGAATGGAGGGAAAGGGAACATGGGGAGGTAGATGATGCTGCGAAAAGAGATCTAGGGCCCAAATGGCCTTGAAACGATGCAGGTTGTAAAAGTTTTGGGAACTCAAAGGGATGAGGGCCCAAGTGAGGTTGCTACAGTTGCTCGTGGATTACTGGGATCCAGACAGTGAGAAATTCAACCTTGATGGGAAACCATTAAGGATTGAAGTCAAGGATATATATTTCTTGACTGGGTTATCGCATTGGGGTGAGGTGGTGAACCTCAAAGCTTGGGGAACTGGGAGCGGTATGAATATAGAAGAGGACATAGACGCTCATTGTATAGTAGGAAGCGAGAAGGTCGGGAGTCGACTCCCCATCTGAGCGATAAAAAATCTAAGCCTCAATATTTTTGTCCTCAAGAGGCATCTCGACATTGCTCGTCAAGGATCTCTAGGTGTACGAGGCATCACTTGAGATTAAAAGTGTTAGGGAGGAGCGTGATTGCCAATATAAGAGAAGGGATTTCACATTCAATAGGTAATATCGATTCCACACTGTGTACTAATTGGAAAGGAGAAAATCCGGTGGCAGTCTTGACTGAGGTTCGATATACCCAAAGTGTGGGATATAGCATAATATGCCAGTCAGATTTGTTCTGGCTGATAGGTTTATGCAAAATGGTCTTGAGATACTTGTTGACGACCTCTACCTTTCCATTTTTCTAGGGGTAGTAAGGGGAAGAATGACCATGCTTAAACCCCAACTTGGATGCTAGCTCTTCTATCATTTCATTCTGGAAGTGACTGCCATGATCATTGACAATGTCACTCAGGATATCAAACCTGGAGATAATTTGATTGAATATGAAGAAGGAAACATTATTCCCGTCGGATTTAACTGTAGCCATGGCCTCATCTCACTTATTAAAGTAGTCAATGGCCATGATAATGTGTTGATTCCCTCTAGCTAAAGTTGGGTTGCAATCCACAAAGTCCACCCCCCACTTAGTGAAGGGACCGACGGTAATGATTGGATGGAGAGGGGATGGATGCGAGCACATTTTCCAAGTGAACACTTGGCAGGGGGGACACTTCTTAACCACTTCAATGCAATATTTAAAGATATACAATAAGAAACAACCGGCTCGCAAAATTTTCTGGGTTGTTGCAAGCCCAGATAGATGACCACCACAAGCCCCATTGTGGAAATAATTTAGAACTGACTCGGCTTCTTCAGGAGTTAAACAATGATGCATGATATTGTCTATTCCTCGACGATACAAAGAGTTGCGGATGATAATGTAATTCTTAGATTGGTATCGTACATGTCATCGGTCATCTCGAGAGAGATGCTGAGGGAACTTCAAAGTTTGAAGATGGAGAAAAATGTCTCCATACTAGGGGTCAGACCATGAGACAAGGAAAATGTGTTCTTCTGCAAAAGAAACAACATGAATAACATCCTCGTCCAATCATGGGAAGTCGGATATTAACTCTGCAAAGACTAGTGAGTTCTTGGATTTCCCAGAAGTGAAATCGAGATCGAATTCTTGTAAAATGACAATCCATTTATTGTATTTCCCCCCTATGATACACCTAGTAAGGACGTATTGAAATGGATTGACATCAGATATCACAATATTTTTGCAAAGAAATATATAATTGTGTAATCGTTGGACTGCGTGAACGACAACCAAAGCTAGATTTTCAACGTGAGAATATTTGAGCTTAGGACCGACTAAGTTTTAACTAAGATAGTAGATGACGTGCTCATGGAGCTCATCATCCTCCCGAACCAAAACCATTCCAATCATGTCTTCAGATGCAAAGACATAAAGCAAGTAATCCATATTGTAGTCAAGAGACTTCAGCAGAGGTGTTGATACCAAGGCTTTCTTCAAAGCATAGAAATAATCCTGGGCTCACTCATCCCAGATAAAAGGGGGGTCCTTCTTCAAAAGATGCATGAAAATGTTATTAATATTGGCATAATTTACTATAAAACGACGTAAAAATTTAGCTTTCCCCTGTAAACCTTGAAGTTGTTGAATAGTGCACGGGGGAGGCAATCAAAGTATTGCCTCAACCTTTAATGGACCTACCATGATCTCAATATTAGAGACTAAAAATCTTAGAAGACGTCTAGACCTAAGGCAAAATATGCATTTATGAGGGTTCAACCGGATTCTATAATGACGACATCTTTCAAAAACTAGCTGAAGGTGCTTAGCGTAATCCACTCTCTTTCGAGAGTGAGTAGCGAGATCGTCAAGATAAGATTCGACTATATGATTAAGATTGTGGAATGCAAAGCTCATAACACGTTGGAAGGTTGATCCAACATTTTTAAGACCAAAAGGAATCTTTCGGTATGTGAAAGTACCCCAAGCACAAATAAATTATGTCTTATCTTGATCCTAGAGTCTAATTTAAATTTGGTTATAACATGAAAATCCGTCCATGAAATAAAAAAGTTGCATCCTGCACACTCGTCGAGAATCTGATCGATGAAAGGTGTTGGGAATTTTTCTTTAGGACATACTTTGTTTAGGTCATGAAATTCCATGCATACATGGATGGTTTCTTGCTTCTTATTCATAGGAACGAGATTGGATACCCATTTAGTCAAGGGAACCGGGTAGATAAAGCCAACATTAAGTAGTTTCTCTACCTCTACCTTAATAGAAGGGGCCTTCCGGGGATTGACATCTCTAAGACTTTGTTGAATAGGCGTAGCATCTGGGTAAGTTTTAATATCATGCTGAAAATTCAAGGGTTGATTCCTAACATCTCTTCATATGAACAAGCAAATACATCTCAGAATTCCTTGAAGAGCTCGGTGTAGATCAGGATTTATTGTAGCAAACAATCCGCACCAATGTCTACATTTTCAATCTTGCCAGGTGTTGGTGATGGAATTCACTCCTAGATTGCAGCAAGAGCAGAGACCGACGCCCATCAGTTTATGTCATGATTTGTTTAATGGGGTGATCAAATGGAAGTTAACTCAAAACGATGCGGTTCTAACTCCGAAACTAGGCCAGGAATGCATGGGCAAGTGAGGTCTTAGAGAACTTCAGACAGTGATTTGTAGTAAGGGTGAGTAGGGGGAAGACTTGTATAAGAGAAAAGCAGAGGTCTGTTGTTAACATCAGGTTCCTAACAGACTGTAGGGGAAGACATCTAAACGCAAGATCTTATTACGTTGAAATGCAGAAAACTGGAGAATACAACGATGCAACGATAAATCCTTTATCATAACATAATCACAATCATTCACACGAATCACTCGATCACAAACTCTCTCAGTATGAGATGAAAACTAGATGGAGTGAGAAGACTGTCTGTCATTAAACAAGAAATCTTAAATACCAATACATAACCCGAGAACTAGAGTCTGTGCTAAAACTTTACAATCGGGAGCTTCGCTCTACAATCGATGCTTACAAAAATGGCGAAAACACCTACATATACTCAAAACAACAACAACAGCAAAAATAAGACGCTGCATTAAAAACATTGCGTCTGCATGTCTTCTGACAGTCTGCGCATGCAGACTCTGGCCGATCATGCACCCAAGATAGACGCTATCAGATTTTGGACTGTCCTGCTGCAGATGAATCGACCAGCTCTAGTCCTTTGCTGAAATTTCTTTTTATGGCAAGGATGATTCTTAACCACCAGCAACAACCACAATAATTGCTTTCTTGGGACTGGGGACAACCTCGGTCAACTCTGCCTTCTGGGACATGGAGGTCTCCTAATGGTGCCACCTCGATTAGTCGAACGGTCTCTCTTTGGATGCTACTTCGCTGGACTGCTGTGAGGGATCCTTATGGTGGATGTAGACAAGGGTGTGACAGTGGTTAAAGACGTGAACATTGTGGGGGTGGTGAAGAAGAAATGGGAGATGTGACATCAGCTGAGGAATGCCACTCGGTCTGAATAAGATAGAGGAGGAAGGAGCATGGAGTGTGGGAGTACAGGAGGAGGTGATTGAGAATGAGAGGGACACATGGCAGGAGAGGAGAGGACTACGAGCTGAGGAGATTCCATTTGGATGGAGAGAGAGAAGTTGGATAGATGAGAGGGGAGGAGGGAGGCAGTAGGTGGAAAAAAGGTGGCAACGGGGAGGACGATACCAAAGGTGACACGTTAGGCAAGGGGCCCCACAATAATAACACATCATTCCAGACCCCCCCTCTTTAATTAAATAAAGGAAGGCAAGGGGGGTCCAGAATGGAGCTTCATCCATTGATTTAGGCACCCCGATCCTGGCTGTTAGAGAGCTGCATGCTCAATTCCAGACCCCCCCCCTCCGCTTAAAGGTAGAATGTCGGGGGGCCTATGGAATCCACTCCTGACCGTAGATCTGAGCACGCAAATCCTGGCCACCCAGATCCATACTCCCTTTAAGTATAATGCACCTGAGTTTCATCGATGGATGGATGACTAAGATGACTTCGGTGCTTTCTCTAGGAAAATCCCAAAAGGCCCCACCTGTGGTTCAGATCTACGCCACGTGTCCTTCAGATGAACGACCGAGATGGATTTGTCATAAAAATGGGGCTACCTCCATTCTCAAGCTTGCTTAATGTGACCTGGTGCTAGGACTGTGGGCTCATCTTTGAAGGGTGCTTATTGACATTTTGGGGTTCAGGGTTTCGAGATGTAAAATGATGAGGAGCTCTTACCCCTCGAATCCCTGAATGCCGACATGGCATGATCGCGCACCACGTGTCCTTTTGGATGGACGATCGAGATCCTTCATGAATGTATATGGACGCTACCCATCATGCTAAGCCCGACACAACTTGGTAGCCTTGATATCCCGATGCTCTTTGATCTGCTCTTATGGATGAATCCGGGCCATTGACAATGTAATTTCACCCGCTTACTTGATTGGAAGCCTTAAAACGAGATTTTTCCATGTTGCGCTTGGGCGCTCCTCGTACAACTTGCAAACTCGAATACTCTTGTGCCTAGGACAAGAAATGTCACTAACATTAGGCTCCATGGGGGATAGAGTCATCCCTGTGATGCTCTAATAACTCATTCCGCAGCTTCAGTGCCTTGCTATTGGGCTATGGAGTCATGCTCAAAACATCCCGTTGCTGAAAATACAGGCTGAAAAATAAAAGTAACAAAATAAAGCTACATGCTCAAAGGAGCTTATTTATATACAGTCCTAATGCTAATAAAATATTTTACATGGGCTAGGTGAAATAAAAATTCCACCATAACCATTCAAGCAACTTCCTGGATAGAATCTCCTTCCTTCTGTCGATGATCACCAATAGATAGTGTAACCGTGATAGCAGAATGGCTACACTCTTCAACTTCTCCTCACAGGCTGAAGTTGATATGAAATAGGGTTGCTCCAAGGCATAAAGGGCATGCCACTCCATGTATTCGCTGACAGGGTCATAAAATGAGTGGCGAATTTCAGAAAAATGGTGACAGGAAGCCTCCTTTGCTACAGAGTTGCTCACATGTGGTTGAATATCTTTGATAAGCATAGGTGAGTGGACAACTGACGTAGGCTCACTGAACTTAGGTAGTAGCTGCTCGCTGACTGGCTCTGGAATGAAATATGTGCCCAATTGTTCCTCTGGTTCCTTTTCCTCTTCTTGGCTCTCCCCTGGGTCAGATTCGTATTCATCATAAATAGGGACCATGGGGTGGTTCTGCTTGTTGATTGGCTCTTCAATATCTTTATAGTGATCAAATGTAGGATAAGCTTGTTGTTCATCATCACTATAATATACATCAAAAAGGGGTTTTCCTTCATTGATATGACCCTCCTCCAGAACAGTGATCCCATAAAAAAATTCCATTTCAGGGACAGTGGGACCTGTTGCTTCTGGCTGCTCATACATAATCCTTTTCTCTTTAATCCCAGGTAAAAATATATCGTGAGAAACCCCCTAGGGGAAAATATAAGAAACCTCTTCCACAACTAACCCCTCTTTTAAAAAGAGGGGGTCTTCATCATCATGAGAAGAGCTGCTAGGAACATCTGCTTCAACCCGATATCCAAGTGAGTCATCTACCATGGACCACATTTTCTCTAAAAACTCACAATTTCCACAAGAGGCATGTTGATCGTTATGAACATCTAAAAGAATAGAGGCATCTGATATGATGCCAGATGCTTCCATTCTAGGGCTAACACAATTAATATCATTCAACTTCTCCATATTTTCTTGGCAAATGCTTTCCTTCACAGTAAAAGCTTCATCATGGACCTGGTCTTCAGGGCCAACAGAGGCTTCATGAAGCAAAGAAAACTCCTCACAACAGTTTTCAAACAAACAATAAGTTGGATAGTAGTCTTTACAAAATGAATTGAAAGTTGTATGAAAACCTGTTAAAGAGAGGATGCTCACAGCGGGAAGAGATCAACACCACTTGAGAGAAACTCCATTCAATGAACACCTGAAGAAGTTAATCTAGACATCCTCATGCGTGATATTGTGTTGGTGAATAGCCTCATGGAAGTCCAGTAAATACTCAGCTGGTTCCTCCCAATTTTTTGCATGAAATTCAGGGAGGAAATATTCCCATTGGTCTCTATCAGGAAGTGCATTAGGAAACCCAACTATCTGGGAAAATTCACAGAAAGAAAACCTTTGAGCCATAATTTTCTCCATATCGAACCAGTGGATTCGCCAATCAATCCTCGAATCATGGAGTCGCTAGGTGAAAGATCCACAGCTTCAAAAGTGACTGGTCCTTTTTCACCATCAAAGGCCAGATCTTAATGTTTTCGTTACCCTAGGAAGCTTCTCAAGATGAGAAAGCAACTGCTGAAACCTTCTCAAGAAAGCTCCTATGGATTATCTTTCAGGTGTGCTAACAATAGCTACAGCTGAAACAGTGAAGTGAAAATAATGGAGTCGCCACAGTGGAGTCTCCAGGTGCATAGTAGCAATCTTTAAGGGCTCTGATGTCTGATGCACCTTCAAAATCAGAGGCTCAATGTCACTCTACCCATGGAAAATATTCAACTTCATCCCCGACAATGGTGCCAGAAATGTTGGCGACAGAAGTCACTCCTGGATTGCAGTAGGAGCAGAGCCCGACGCCCATCAGTTTATGTCACGATTTGTTTATTGGGGTGATCAAATGGAAGCTAACTCAAAATGATGTGGTTCTAACTCCGAAACTAGGCTAGGCATGCATGGGCAAGTGAGGTCTTAGAGAACTTCAGACAGTGAGTTGTAGTAAGGGTGAGTAGGGGGAAGACTTGTATAAGAGAAAATTAGAGGTTTGTTGTTAACATCAGGTTCCTAACAGACTGTAGGGGAAGACATCTAAACGCAAGATCTTATTATGTTGAAATGCAGAACACTGGAGAATACAACGATGCAACGATAAATCCTTTATCATAACATAATTGCAATCATTCGCACGAATCACTCGATCAAGAACTCTCTCAGTATGAGATGAAAACTAGATGGAGTGAGAGGACTGTCTGTCATTAAACAAGAAATCTTAAATACCAATACATAACCCAAGAACTAGAGTCTGTGCTAAAAATTTACAATCGGGAGCTTCGCTCTACCATTGATGCTTACAAAAATGGCGAAAACGCCTACATATACTCAAAACAACAACAGTAGCAAAAACAAGATGTTGCATTAAAAACATTGTATCTGCATGTCTTCTAACAGTTTGCGCATGCATACTCTGGCCGATTGTGCACCCAAGATAGACACTATCAGATTTCGGACTATCCTGCTGCAGATGAATCGACCAGCTTTAGTCCTTTGTTGAACTTTGTTTTTATGGTGGAGATGATGCTTAACCACCAGCAACAACCACAATAACTGCTTTCTTAGGACTGGGGACAACCTCGGTCAACTCTGCCTTCTGGGACGTGGAGGTCTCCTAATGGTGCCACCTAGATCAACCGAATGGTCTCTCTTTGGACGCTACTTTACTGGACTGCTGTGAGGGATCCTTATGGAGGATGTGGACGAGGGTGTGATGGGGGTTAAAGGCGTGAACATTGTGGGGGTGATGAAGAAGAAATGGGAGCTGTGACATCAATCGAGGAATGCCACTTGGTCTGAATAAGACAGAGGAGGAAGGAGCATGGAGTGTGGGAGTATAGGAGGAGGTGACTGAGAATGAGAGGGACACATGGTAGGAGACGAGAGGACGACAAGCTGAGGAGATGCCATGTGGATAGAGAGAGAGAATTTGTATAGAGGATAGGGGAAGAGGGAGGCAGTAGGTGGAAAACAGGTGGCAACGGGGAGGACCATACCAAAGGTGACACGTCAGGCAAGGGGCCCCACAATAATAACACATCATTCAGGACACCCCCCTCTTTAATTAAAGACAGGAAGGCAAGGGGGGTCTGGAATGGAGCTTCAGCCGTTGATTTAGGCTCCCCGATCCTGGCCGTTAGAGAGTTGTCTGCTCAATTCCGGACCCCCCCCCTACTTAAAGGTAGAATGGCGGGGGGCCTTCGGAATTCGCTCTTGACCGTAGATATGAGCGCGCAAATCCTAGCCACCCAGATCCATACTCCATTTAAGTCTAATGCACCCGAGTTTCATCGATGGATGGATGGCTAAGATGACTTCGGTGCTTTCGCTAGGAAAATCCCGAAACACTCCACCTGTGGTTTAGATCTATGCCGCGTGTCCTTCATATGAACGACCAAGATGGCTTTGTCATAAAAAGGGGGTACCTCCATTCTCGTGCTCGCTTAACGTGACCTGGCACTAGGACCGTGGGCTCGGCTTTGAAGGGCGCTTATCGGCATTTTCAGGTTCGGGGTTTCAAGATGTAAAATGATGAGAAGCTCTTACCCCTTGAATCCTCGAATGCCGACATGGCATGATCGCGCACCACGTGTCCTTTTGGATGGATGGTTGAGATCCTTCATGAATGTATATGGATGCTACCCATCATGCTAATCCTAACGAAACTTGGTAGCCTCGATATCCTAATGCCCATTGATCTTCTCTTATGGATGAATCCGGGCCGTTGACAACGTAATTTCACCCGCTTACTTGATTGGAATCCTTAAAATGAGATTTTTCCATGCTGCGCTTGGGTGCTCCTCGTACAACTTGCAGACCCGAATACTCTTGTGCCTAGGACAAGAAATTTCGCTCACACCAGGGGTACGAGAGATATCAATCGTGACGGTAGGATAGATACTCACAATATTTCATTCAACATAAATATCGTGCATATCAAGTGGAACTACGGTGTGACCAACTATCTTGCTCAAAGTAGATTGATTGTCATCTTGTTCGATTCTAGAAATATCTGGGAGAAAATAAGAGCGATGATGCATATCATCCCAAGGTTTGTCAAAAACATTCATGGCCTTGATGATAGCTTCATCTGAGGGAAAATTATCATCAAGGCAGTCATTTGAACAAGATGACGAAGTGGCCCACATGCGCTTAAGAACATAATACTCATCATCCATTGGAGAGGTAATATGATCGGGATCGACGAAAGAGTCAAGAAAATATTGATACTCTATCTCTGTTGTCGATAGTGGCATGGCCATTCCACCATACGAATGACCTTCACAAGACACAATCACTGAAGGTAGGGTCCAAGGATAGTTAAAATAGGAAGTGCAGAAAGTAACAAACCTCTCTGACGAAACGAGCCTACTGGACATGGCGTAAACATGGTGAATAGGTGCCATGAAGTTGAAGGTACCCATAAGGGATGAATACATTCCAACACTGATATTATCAGTTTCCTGCTGAGAATTGTTGACCACAGGGATCGATGGTCCAATAGATGCACTGGGGCTAGCATACGCAAAGGATAATTGGTCGACCATCACGATCTTCCCATCGTGAGGGAAACAAAGACTGCAGAATACGAACGATACAACAATAGTCATATCATAAGTCCAATTGTATCCTAGTAACAAGTTATAATCGAGGGGTGCATCAACTACCTCGACATCCACCTCTACCATCTTCCCACCTAACTAAAATGAAAAGGTAGGAAGAACACCGTGAGGGAAGAAATAACGACCATCAAAAGCAGTCAACATGGTTGGAGATTTAGAGAGAGTCGAAGAGATGAGAGCTTTCCAACAGATCAAGGACATCACACATGTTTCAATGCCTTCATCAACAACCACACGCTTGATGGTATACTTTGAGTAACCCATGTGGATTTGGAATGCCACATGGTAAGGCAAGTGAGGCTTCACATATGTGACTTCAAACTTGATAATTTTTGAGCCACTTGGGTCTAGAGCTCCTAGCACAGATAGAAAGGCACTCCTCTATGAAGGAAATGTTTGGAGTACCTCCAGAGCCGACATCGCACAAGGGGTTTGACCCAGGTCCTCAACAATAGAGTAATTATGGGCGGATATAGAATTTGGATTGTGGGTAAAGCGCTTGAATACTCATTTTGGAATACGAGGAGGTGGCTCTGGTTTTTTGATATGCAAGGGAGTCTCCAGAGGATGAGGATATTATAGACCAGGTACAATTTGTGAAGAACTGTAATCGCGAGACCAGGTGGCTACATTAACCTGAGAATTGACCATATTGATACACAAACGATCATTGTCTTGTGTCAGTGGGTTTTGACTTCCACTAACCACATTTTCGACATTTGAGGAGCTCAAGGCCATGTGTTGGTTATGTGGAAAAGGATTCGTCAGCACAACAGGTGGTAGAGATAAGAAACTCACAACATCCACAAGTTTGGGGCATAAATGAGTAATATGATCGTATGTACAAAGCTTATAGGAAAATTTCACCTTACGCCTTTCTTTCTTTCCCTCACCGGCATTATTATTCATCCTCTCATTATTACCATTTTCTTGGGTTTATTATTATTCTTTCCACCCTTGCGATTATTATTACATCCTTTATTCTTATTCCCATCTGGTTGTTGGTTACCATTTAGGTCGGTCGACAATTGCACGGAATGTACATCTACTGACTGAGTGGGATTGGAAGATACAGATGAAGCTGGCCATCCTGTAGACTAGTTTAGATACAACTCTTTCAAATGGCTTGTCATCGAGTCTGCGGATTTCACACTGGCGAAGCCTACAATGCCATCGGCATGAGGTTTGAGCTTACAATTCCATCGGCATGAGGTCTGAGATTTTGTCTAGGGCCATAGTTTGACCTCGGTGCATCCAGAAGAATCTCATATAACATCCCAGACTGAGTCTATATAAGATCTAACTATTGGGCTTTAAAGATTGCTTCTTCCTTAGATGTAACCTCAGATGTAGAAACATCCTTCAAAATAGGAGGTTGAAAAGACTTAAGGAACCATTCTAACAGGAAATTCGGGGTTATGCAGGTCTTGATCAACCTCTTCTATCTACACCACTCTTGGATGTGATCTGAGATATGAGTGGCTTTGTCCTGGCGTAAGGTCGACAAAATTTCGATGCCAACATCGTAATGAACTGACAATTGGAAGTGGTTAAGGAAGACTAGTAACATCTAACTAAAGGTCTCGTATGCCCCCTAGGTAGCTCAATATACCATTTCGCGGAAACCCCTATGAGGTTGCATTGAAATAATCTTAACTGAATGGAATCATCATTAAGGGAATTCCAAGAGCACCATAGGTGAAAGGTGGTAATGTAATCACCAGGTTCCTCGCCATTCTTGGCTTTGAATTCTAGAATGTTTGAAGGAAGTTTGGTGGGAACCGGAAGCCATGTAGGATCATGACACACAAGGTCGTTCATAAAATTAGACAATTATGGCAGGTTGAGCATGGCCAGAAAAGGGAGACGAGGTTGCAACATCTGGCCCCAAGCTCCCTAGAAAGATTGTGTTTGGGGAATCACAACCCATCCAGGGTTTTGGTAAGCACCATAGCCCTATCCAGGATTGTAAGACCCTCCTCCAGGCTGATTCATAAGAGGTTGGTTGGGCACCATTCTTGTAGGAATGTTCAGATGGGGGTTATAAAAACTTCCCCCAGCTAGAGTGGCTCCGGGTTGGGGTTTTCCCAAGGCATGAAAATGACCTCCTCTAGGTGTGAATCTAGAGGATAAGGGTGGATTCGTTATGACAAATGTGTTGGTTGAAATTGACACTAAGGAGGTGAGGGTAAAGGACATAACTTGAGAAGAAGCTTGTCTGATAGGTTGGTTACTCCACCCAGAAGAAACAGGGTTATACCCGATGTTAAAATAAGGAATGCCTCCCATGGTAGGAGTCGTTTGAGGGATTTGAGAGTCACCAAATGAGAATGGAGTATAAAGAGGAGTTTTGGCCCCAATTCCAATGCTAGCATTAATGCCAGCGACTGGGATGGAGTTTCAAAAATGCAAAGTAAAATTTGACATACCATAAGAAAAAGGACTAGAGGCCATCGACATGGACTGAACCTTATATCCCAGTGAGTGACCAAGAGACCCAAATGGGTTTGTGGAAATATGTTGAGCATTCACTATAGGACGGGAAACAATGATGATAGGTGCCTTCAACACTACAACCATTGTGGTTGCAGGAGTTTAAGGGGTGCCACTAACTATAGTAGGTGTGGGAGTCGAGGGGATCTATGTATTTTGATGACTCAATTCAGTACTTGTCCTTGTAGAATCATAGGTCTGATAAGTGGAGGTGTGTGTACCATGTTTAATAACTCTACGCCTTTTAGAAGGAAAAGATTCAAAATCTGGTGGTAACTGTAACAAGCGGCGAGACCGGTAGGGAAGCTGGTCTGACTCCACGATGACTTAAGACTCAAGATATAAAAAAAAATCCTAAGGCCAACTAGTAATCAAAGAGCACACCGAAAATAATCAAACGACCAATATGCACACAAACAGGATAAAGTGATTGAAAGCAACCACCCTCTCTAAAGTAGGTATGCCTCACCCATGAGGGGCCTAAGACTCCCTGCTAAATATCCGAGGTACAAAAATCAATTATAAGGGCCCTTGTGGGCTTAACAACTAGCCTGCAAGATACCAGATATAATAAATATTCAGA
>JASDQU011442452.1:3254-14161 GCA_032191745.1 Picea mariana | reverse complement strand
CCATTCTACTAGAGGAAGCCACTTCATCCATTGATATTGCTTGTCTAATGAAAAACATTGTAGATAACCCTCTAAACATTTGTTGACTATTTATGTTTGACCATATCTTTGTGAATGATATGTTAAACTCATAGCTAGTGTTGTTCCACTCATCTTTCATAATTCTTTCCAAAACTTTATTCTGAATTTTGGATCTCTATCATTTACTATTACTTTAGGAAGACCAAGAAATCTATGAATTTCCTTCATGGACACTTCTTCCACTTGGCTTGTTTTATATGTACTTTGAATTCCAAAAAAATGTGCATATTTTGTGATCCTATCAATGACCACAAAAATGGCATCCTTACATTTAGATTTTGGTAACCCTGTAATGAAGTCCATTGATATCTCTTCCCATATTTTATTAGGTATGTGTAATGGCTGAAGTAACCCTGGATATTTTACTTTCTTTTCTTTATTTCTTTGGCAAACATGACATTCTCTTACAAATTTTTTAATATGTTTCTTCATGCCTTCCCAAAAGAGATATTTTTTTATACTTTCATATGCTTTAAGGAACCCTACATGTCCTACTATGGGAGAGTCATGGGACTCCCTTAATATTTGTTTCTTGAAATTTAATTTAGGGAATAAAAATATTCTACACTTGTACCAAATTATATCTCCCTTCCACTCCCAATTTTACATAGAGTTCATCCCTTTCTTTATACATTGTATTTTTTGTTTAGTATTGTTGTCATTTTTCCATTCATGGTGATATTCTTCCAACCACACATGAATAGAATATGTAATAGAATATAATCTTGAGGCTTCTTCTATTCTAGAAATAACATGTGCTACTACATTTTCCTTCCCCTTTTTGTAGATTATTTCAAAATCAAACCCTTGCATCTTTGCTACCCATTTTTGTTGCTCTTCTGATGACAATATTTTTCTTGAAAAAGTACTTTACGCTATCATGGTCTGTGTTGTCTTTAAAGTTCCTCCATATGAGATATTTTCTCCCTTTTTTTATTGTATGTAAAATTTCTTCCATTTCTTTTTCATATGTAGATTTTACCAAATATTTTCCCTTGAATTGTTTTCTTTCAAAAGTCAATGGTACCCCTTCTTGTGTTAATATTAATCCCATTCCTAGTCCTAATGCATCACATTATACTATAAATTTTTAACCAAAATCAGGTATTGTAAATACTGGTGTATAAGACATAGAATCCTTTAAGACATGATTCCAAAGTAGCCTTATCATTCCATACAAATGAATTTTTCTTCAAGAGAGATGTGAGTGGGCCTGCAATATGTCCATAATTCTTAACAAATTTTCGATAATATATTGTAAGACCCAAAAATCCTCTAAGACTCTTGATTTTCTTAGGAGTAGACCATTTTCTAATATCTTGGATCTTTTGAGGGTCCACCTTAACCCCTTCCCTTGAAACAATATGACTGAAATATTCGACTTCTTTTTTCCCAAAATAACATTTGGATCTTTTTACATACAATTGATTGTTGTCAAGAATTTTTTGGAATTTATCCACATATTTAACGTGGTCTTCCCATGATTTTCTATAAATAAGCATATCATCAAATAAAACCAACACAAAATTTCTAAGTTGGAGTCGAAAATTTTTGTTCATAAGACTTTGAAAAGTTGAAGGAGCATTAGTCAAGCCAAAATGGATGACCAAGAACTCATAGTTCCCATCATGAGTTTTAAAAGTGTTTTTAGGAATTTCATGTTTTCTTAATTTGATCTGGTGGTATCCCTATTTAAGATCTAGCTTTGAAAAACAAGCCACTCCATGAATCTCATCTAATATCTCATCAGGAAATTTATCCTTTATGGTGATTTATTTTATATCTCTATAATCAGGACACATCCTCCAAGAAGTATCTTTTCTTCTCACTATCATGACTAAAGTTTAAAATGAACTCCTTCTTGGTTGAATAATACTTGAATCTAGCATGTCTTGGACTATTTTCTCAATCTCCCCTTTTTTATGATGAGGATATATATAAGGCCTTTTATTAGGAGGAGTTATTATCGGTATTAGTTCAATTTGATGTTCATGGTCTCTAGATGGAGGTATACCTTTAGGAATTTCTTGGAAGACCCTATAGTTCTTTTCCAATATGCCTTTTAATTCCTCTAGAATATTTTCATCTTCCTGCTTAACTTCCATATAATAAAGTTTAACCACAACTCCATTTCTACCCTTTTTTAGGAGATTTTCCATTCTATGATAGTTGATGACTTGAGAAGGTCCATATTTTAACCTTTTAAGTTCATATTGAATCCATTCCAATTCAAATCTCATGAATAATTTGTTATAGCTTTTAGAAATTGTACCTAATATTTGCAAATCCCTAGAACAACATATACACCTCCAATGGGAATGACATACATTGGGATTTCGAAATCATATTCTCCCATACTTAGTTTAATGTTGTGGAATTTTCCCAGACAATCAATACTCCTTCCATTAACAACCAAAACGTGAAAATGTTTCAATGGATATACAAAACAATTGAGTTGCTCAGCTAATCTTTTATCAATGAAGTTATGGGTACTACCCGAGTCAATGAGCACTATAATTTTTTGCTTCTTAATATAACCTATAGTCTTCATGGTTTGAGGTGATGACATGTAGCATCCCCAACCCCAAGCGGGGCCATGCAACAAAAAAAAATTCCTCTCTAATACACATTTGATTGAAATGTAATGCTCTGCATATGAACAAACATGCACTTCTAACAACAATAATTCAGAAACATAATTATAATAGAAAAACCATAACAAAAATATCATAAATAATAACACAACATTTAAAACAAATACATAGAAAACACTTATCTTATGAATAAGTCACCCACTTCTTGCAGACTTCATACTTTCCTCCTAGCCATAAACTCTACTGCTTATAAACTCTCAGCAGCAGGTCACCCCTGAGCCGGGGATAGATACTCCACTTGGGAAGTCTTCCTAAGTCATAATAAGGTTTATACATGATATGATCTGGATTATGTTCGAAACAAAATGAAAGTAGAGATATTACAATTAAATACTCATGAAAATTTCCAGAAACATAGAAATACAACAATACTTGATTTCTATTAATGAAAGAATTGTAAAGAGACTGTAGAAATATAGAGTGGAAGACTCGCTCGAATGGTGGCAGCTTTATCTCTGAGAAGAGATGTGATGGCTACGCTCATTCACAGGAAGATGATTACAATGAGGCTCTGAAGGAATTTTTTATGTTAAACATGAATGCCAAAACCCTAGGCATCCAAAAACCTAACCCTAGAAGATGAAACACCAAAAGTCATGTGGGCCCTGTTTGGGTAAGTTAGTACATTAACTTCCCGGGGTCGTAACTTTTGCATACGATCTTCGTTTTAGACGTGTGATAGCTCGTTGGAAAGGTATTTTTGAGAACTACAAATTACACCATCAAAATATGATTCCATCTATTGTTTGACTGTGGCAAGCCAAAATAACACTGTTTAGGGCCCCAAAACAACCTTGGAAGTACAAAAAGATGTGATGACATGAAAACATACAAAATAAGACAGTTGGATTAGATGGGAGGCCACAAATATCCACCTGGAAGATCTGTAGGGATCCATATAGCCTCGGAAGTGTAGAACCCACAATTACAAAGAAGTACAGAAGAACGAGCCGAACCAAAAATTGACAAAAGGAGCTAGTTGGAATAGGTGGGTGGCCACCAATATCCACCTGGATCAATCCTCCCCCCTTAGGAAGCAATGGTCTCCATTGCATTGAGTGTCGAGGGAAGAGGGTACATCATGTTCTGAATATGAATCTTGGTGATATGCGTTCTTTGTTGGAGAAGTTGTGTTGCTTGGTCTGTGGAAGACTATCACAAATTGGTTGCTGGCGGGGTTGAATATGCTCCACCAACCCATTGTCTCTAGGTTTGACAGGGTATTGTGTAGGCACCATTGTAGGTGAAGAAGCAACATCTTATTTCTCTTTAAAATATGTTTTTGTTGGATATAAGGTGTTGAGGTTGCGGTTGTTGTAGCGGTCTTCTGTGCATCCTTTGAAAAGACTATGAAGAGGATGGATTTTGCAGTATGAGAGATTACCTTGTGACACTGTTTTGGTGGAGAAGTAGTCAGAACTACCTCTGGTATTCAATAGAGATGACCTCCCATAGTAATAATGACACTATGGGGTCTAGACTCATAGACAACATGACGTCTCCACATATATGGTTTTCCCAAAACCACATGACATACATCAAGAGGGGAAACATCACACACTACTTCATCCTTGAAGGGATGGATGCCATAATACATGTGACACTACTAGATGACATAGAGATATCAACCCTAGTGAAGCCACATGATGTTGTATGGTTGTGGGTGTGGTGTTGTCAAATACCTCAATTGTTTAATGACCTTAGCTGAGATGAGGTTCTTATAACTCTCGTTATAAACATTGAAATGCATCGGGGTCCCCTTCACCCACATATGTGATTGGAAGAGGTGGCCCCCCTATTCATGATCTACTGATTCTTCTGGCTGAATTGTTGTAGTCGCGACAGTGGCAGTGGAATCTGTGTCGATGATCTAGCTATCTGCAATATTTTCTAGATCGTATTTTGCATCAGGTTTTGGCTCTGTGTCTTTGACCTCAACCACCAATGACTGTTTCAAGAAACATTTATCAGTTTTGTGCCAAGGGATTTTGTTGAAGTCACACCACTTCCCAATGTCATTCTTCATATTCCCTTTACCCTTGTTGTCCTGTGTCTTGGACTGGTTGTCTAGGGGATGTTGGTTAGGGTTGTCTTTACTGTGCTTTGGTTGTTGCATATTTGCAGACCCGAATTTCCATTTGTTCTGGTGCCTAAATTTCTTCTCGATTTTGACAACATATCGATAGACAATGCCCAATGATGAGATGTTTAGGAAATCCATTTCGGTTTGGATGTACCTATGTAGAGCCTCATGATATTTCAAAAATAGATTATGCTCGGAGTCCTTGATACCCAGCTTGGTGTGCAAGGTTTGGAAAGTATTTGTGAACTTCGGCACTGTTTGGCTCTTCTCTTGCCACAGTGTGGTCCATCTCATGTATTGGTCTTCATAATTATCAACAAGATAGTATTGTTCTTTGACTACATCCACAAAAAAATCCCAAGTGGGATCGACCCCATAGATTCCATATTCCTTTATGGAACTTTGCTCCCAGTAAGTTTCTCACTAATGTTTGACATGGGGGAGTGCCTTGAGGAGTGTGAAGGTGATATTTTCCCTGTCGAAAAAATTTTGAACAGAGAAATAACCTTCTAAATGATTTAACCATTTTTCTAGGGCATCCACATCTATCTGAACTTCAAATATGGGAATATCAAAATTAACTTGTAGCTTGAAGGGAGATGTTCCTCCAAAATCGTCACTTGATGAAGATGTTTTTGTTGTTGTCGGCAGGCGTTGAAGAATGTGTAAAAAATTCTCCATCATTTCGTCCCTCTGTCACATGAGAGCTTTCTCAAGCAACAGGTTAATAAAATCTTCTACTCCATTGTCTTTCTTTTCTGTCGTCATTGAGGGTTACTTAGGTGTGCAAGAGTGATTGTCCTCAAGAGATAAAAACTCGAGACCCAACTATCTATACTCGGACCTTGTTAGGGACATGTGCTGAAAAATGATCAAGAGAAGCCTGCTTTGATACCACTGATCTGTATTATGTTCAAAACGAAATGAAAGCAGAGATATTACAATGAAATACTCATGAAAATTTCCAGAAACAGAGAAATACAACAATACTTGATTTCTACTA
This sequence comes from Picea mariana, assembly GCA_032191745.1. Classification (NCBI taxonomy): domain Eukaryota; kingdom Viridiplantae; phylum Streptophyta; class Pinopsida; order Pinales; family Pinaceae; genus Picea; species Picea mariana. The sequence goes on along the minus strand of JASDQU011442452.1, from coordinate 8,340 downwards.
ATGAAAGAATTGTAAAGAGAATTTCAAAATACAGAGTGCAAGACTCGCTCGAATGGTAGTAGCTTTATCTCTTAGAAAAGATGTGACTTCTATGATCATTCACAAGAAGATGATTACAATGAGGCCCTGAAGGCCTTTTTTTATGTTAAACAGGAATGCCAAAACTATAACACCTCGGGTTTCGAACCCCCATTTTAAATAATGTATTGCTACATTGTTGAGAGGCCAAAGTGCCCAAACTATTATTAAAAGGCCAGTGTACCCAAGAAATGTAATGTTTTAATCATTATTAATAAAACATACATTGTTGGCTACTAGACGAAAAAGGACTAGAGTTATAGGGGGATATGATTCCACAAGAGAGGGGGCTTGAGGGGATAAATGTTTATTTCCTATTTTTAATTACCCCTTGGTATAAGGGGGTGGATCAGTTACGTGGGATTCTTTGGGTAGACCAGGAGGTTCTTTATTCCCCACGAATTACTTAAACCTGCCTCTGGTTTGATGAGGGGTTCGACTAATAGATCGTTCACTCCTTCATTCGCTTGATCACTCGTTCATTCCTTCCATCCTTACCTAGCACTCATCCATCCTTACTCGCGTCTTTATTTGGGAAAGGGAAACGAACTGCCAAATATTAGCCACGGTATTGTTGGATGTAGTGGTCACTGGTGTGATCCAGCCATCACTTCAGGCCTACATGCTTGACATGCATTGGTCTGTGTCTAGAGTTGTTCACAACTATGAGTATTGAGAGTTCCAACATCAAGATTCTGGACCAGTTGCACTGGAGCCCAGAATAAGGAGAAGGACTTCCTAAGGGATTGCGTGGCAGAGAAGGGTGGAGGTCCATTCTCTTGGGTGGTGCAAGCTGGGTAGAAGAGATCTGGGTACTTGGATTGTTGTGAGTGTTGGGAAAGCCTATGAGAGATTGAGTGATGACTAGTTTGGGAAGCCAAGTAACACCCTAGAACCGTCCTTGTGGATTCATAACCCTAGATTGGGGGTGACACTGCTATTGAGTTTTGGGAACAATAACGTCTATGGTTGGGTGGAACGTCCTTGGTCAGCAGCCAGTTGGTGTCTTATTTTATAAAGATAATTTCTCTCTGTTATGCTATTAGCTACCTATATAAGAATGTATTTCCACTGTGTATTTATTTATCGTTTGATTACATCTTTAGAATATGCATGCTTGTTGGTTATTGATATGCAAGTGATTAAATCCTTTTCTTTTATGCATCCTTATTAATTTAAAAAGGCATCGGTAAGATAAAGAAGTACTAGGGTGGGCTTGAAGGTGGTGTACCCCGACCTGTGGGTGTCTGGGTACGTTACAGTTTGGTATCAAAGATTATAGTTGAAACACCGGGTTGGTATGGGCTAGGTCTGTTGGTCAGAGTCTTATTATCAAGATCGAATTCCGACCATGAAACTAAAAATCTCAGAAGGAATGGAATTGCAGAGGCTACACAGGAGCTAGACTGTCAGAGGTCCTTTGAGAGGTTTCGAAGGTTCGTGACCGTCTCCTTCGAATTCAGGAGCGATTTCCACTATGGGATCAAGAGAGATCTGGGGTCGTTGGATCGGAGGGCCAGTGAACAAGGATCGTTCGATGAAAGAGAAGAAAAGGTTAAGTCACAACCTTGAGATCCCATTGGAGAGAGAGATCGACGGTCAAGAGGCATTGCGGGGGCCCGAGTTACATGGGATTTAATTCCCCAAGGCAGTCCCACAATCCAAACCATGGTTTCACCAACGGGTTACGTGTCAGCGTCGGAAGAATTGTGGGGTGAAAGGAGGGTTACTCCAAACTGCCGATGCGTGCCCCCGCAAATTGAAAGACATTTAGTGATGTGACATGATAGTGCTCGAACCATCAAAACTCCGAAGAGCCAAAGTAGATCTAGACCATTGATTGAGGTGGATGTGTGGCAAGATATCCTACACTCTAGTAGATAACCAATTCGGAAGAAAGACATATGCGAAAAGCCAGAAATATGGAAGGCCTGAAGCCCAAAGTTCATCTGGACCATCCATCAACAAGGACACACGACACAAGATATCTAAATTTAGAGACTTAGTTCTATGAAAGGTTTTGCAGAGAGAAGTACTAGGGAAAGAATTACCCGAAGTCCCAAAGTAATTAAGGACCATTGATCTCAAATCAACAAGATTCTTTGATCTATGCAACAATATCTACCGAAGTCTGGGGTTAATACAGACTGTCCGATAAGGTAGACATATGTCGACAGATTGGCCAGTTCGGGAATTCATAGTTCAGGAGAATTGGAAGTTTGCTAGTGTGGAAACCTCTGAAGACCAAAGTCCCGAATCCTAAAGAGCCGAAGTGGTGGGGCACAATGAAGTCACCTGGAAGTGATGTGGACCCCATAATTCTGAAGTGATGTGGCTTGCAGATGTCACAAGGGATGATGTGGACACATGGGATGTGTGTCACATGTCAATAAGTTTTGGGCATGTGGAGGATGGAAATGTCAGTTAGAACGTGACACGTGTCACCCACCTAATTGAGCCATGTGTCCACTTATAGTATTTCACCATGTGGTGAGAGATCATATAGTCTAGAGACTAGGCACTCCAGAGGAAAAATATGTGACTGTTCGTGTTGGGTAGAGAACTCCCAAAGAGATGGAGCAATTCATAGTCGTTGATCTACGGGAGGACACACATCAGAAGATCATTAACTCTAGGTAAAAGTGTTTCGGGAAGAAGTAAGTGGGGAAAGTTGAAACTTCTGAAGTCTAGAGTCTTGAAGTGGACTAGAGCCATTAATTTGAGGAGGACGAGTGGTGCATGATATCAAACTTCGAGTACAGATTACTCCGAGGGAAAGCAGAGGTAGAAAGTGTCAAACTCCCAAAGCACATAGTCCTAAAGTGGATATTGATCATTGATCGTGAATGAGGATGAGGACTGTTGATCAGGTCCTGGTTGAAGGTTTCGAAGTCCCGAAGCCCTGGATAAGCACTTTTTTAGGTAAGCGTAGGGTCATGACCATGGTAACATGCATTTGAGAGCTAAGGGAAGAAGGGCTAGTGGACGAATCGATTTCATTTGAGACAGAAAAGTGATAAGGAAGTATTTGTCCGTGGTTTCTAGTCATGGTGATGCAGACCCCCTATCCCTCCTGAGGGCTGCGTAACCTCCCGGTCAGGATCTTCTGGTTCCGGAGCCGAAATGGCTCTTCTGCTCCTGAATTGGAACCCTTTGAACGAACACACAGGTCCCTTCACCAATGCTTAGTTGTCTTTTCCAAGCGCCAAGCGTGAGATCCCATAGCACACAACCAAGGGCTGTGACCTTGCGCCAAACTGAAAAGGACGCTTATCAGAGACTGAGACTTCACGAATCAAGCATCCCATTCTTTTGTCCTTCGAACCTATGGTAGCCAAAATGTCGAAATGTCCCAGTGCTTGTTCCTTTAGGATTTTGAGTTTTGCAAAATCAATACATAAGGAGTATCCTTGTTCCTTGGAGTCTCCGGTCCCCAAAAAGATGAAATGTCCCAGTGCCTTATCCTCTGGGTTTTTGTGAATCACGACTTCAAGTTTCACGATTTCGGGAAATCCGATTGCAAGGGATATCTCTTCCCCTTGGAACCCCCAGTGGCCGAAATGCCGAAATGCCGAAAGGGCTGATCGGGACTTTTATCGAAAAGGAATTTCGGATTTCGCGACTTTGCGGATCTTGATGCAAGTTCCTTGACTCTTCAGTTCCCAAAAACCCGAAATGTCGAAATATCGGGGACTAGGACTTCACAAGTCAGGCATCTCGTCCCTTCATTCTTCGAGCCCCCGGTTGTCGAAATGCTGAAATACTGAAATATCCTGGCATTTTATCAATGTCTCACAACGATCCCTAAGATCAATGGTTCTGGTCGAATTGCGACTTCACGATTTCATGGTTCGCGATTATGAAAGACAAGAGTCTTTTTGTTTCCAACTTGATGGTACCTGAAATCCCAAAATGGACCAACGGTCCAGATCTACTTGTGATCAATGGTCACTACTCCTCCCAAGATTTGGGCATCAAGAAGCCCTCGCTGCTAACCTCCTTGCAGCTCCACCTGATCCAACGGCCTGCAGGGTTTCGACGTTTCTTCTCGAGGACTCTCCACTGTCCGTTCAGGTCTTCGGGATCTCTCCTCCTGGATCTACGTAGCGTTAAAGTCTGCGCTCCTTCCTAAAATCAGATGGTCCGTGGGATTTTCCACCACGATCCAATGCTTGATGACGTTCTTTCTCCTGAGCTTTTACTCGCTTCAGACTTAGAAAATTTTCCAAGTCTTCGAAGATTTGGTCTTCACCTCTTCTAGGGAATGAGTTCCTGGATCTCGATAACACTTCCGAACTGTTATTCCTCCTGAACTTTGTCTGTTTCAGACTTGGATCTCTCGTGCACTCCTTGCGTTTGAGGGATTTCGATAACTCAGATCCGCAGTGTTCCTCTCTGGCTCGATGCACACCTTGAAGAGATTCCAATGAATAGAAACAATTGAAACTGGAAAAATTCACAGTTCCATCCACTTGTTCATGAAAACAGAAAATAACAGGAAAATGCACATAGTCCAAACACCACACATTTGGATCAATTTTCCATTCTGTTATATTCACAAATGCCCACTAGCTACATATTACCTTCAAAATTTTGGTAACTCAAAACATTTAGATCTCCTACTAACTCACAGTTCTCTCTTATAGCTAATTTTTCTCTGTCTTCCATCTCTCTCTAACTGGTTGTACAAACTTCTACATAACTTAAAAATGTTTCTAGAGTTTCCCCTAGCTACTTTCCTACTCTAACATTCATCCTACACTAACATTCATCCTACACTATCTTAGTTCATTCGCATTCTAGAGCTGAAGTGGAAAATCCTGCTCTGTTTACAATTTTCAAAACATGCCTCAAAGGGTAAAATTCGGCACCAGTCCAAGCGTGCCTCCAAAAGGTGAATTTCGGCGCTGAGTGGAGGCGGATCCCGAAATCGGTTGTAACTGGCCACGTTGAAGTTCTGTAAGAACTCTCATGTGTTGAGTGGTCCCGCCTCTGTGCGCTTGCCAAC
>JASDQU011442451.1:20741-31731 GCA_032191745.1 Picea mariana | reverse complement strand
TTGTTGGAGAAAAGAGAGCTAGTGTACTTTGGATTGTTGTGTGTTGATAAACATGTGAGAGCTTCAGTGCTATTTGGTTTTGGAAGCTAAGTGACACCCTGAAATCGTCCTTGTGGATTCATATCCCTAGCTCGACGGTGACCTGTTGTTGAGACTTAAATAGAAGTTTCTATGGTTGGGTGGAACTTCCTTGGTCTACATCTAGTTGGTGATTGGTTTTAATAAAGATAAGTGCTCTTGTTATGTGTTTCTCTACTTGTGTATTTATTTCCACTGCATATTAATTATTATATCTGAGATTCATTTTTATAATATGATTTATTGCTAATTATTGGTGTTCATGACATATTTTCCATTTGTTTTACGATGTAGTATGAATATTGATTATTGCATGTGAGTCTTTCATGATTATTTATTAATTAAATGTCATTAGAAATTTGAAATCAGTTTTGAAGTGTTTAATTTGAACTAGAATGCCCAGGCTTGTGGGTGGCTAGGTATGTTACACATGAGGCCTTCATGTTTATTTACACATCTTTAGAATCATTGAAGAGGGAATTTGAGTCCATTGGATTTCTTTCTCTCGGATGTAATGAAAAGTAAGCTTTGAAATAAATATCATTGGACACTATTTTTGTAGATTTTTAAGGGTTAACAATTTTAGGAATTATATGATATAACTAACAAAAGATGCTAGTGAACTCAAGATTGATTTCACCATTGTTTCTCATCGGGGTGTTGGAATCAGTGAGGTGATACCTATAATCCTTTTTTAACACCCATTATTTTAGGAATTTATCATAAAAATGGTCCCAATGCCTTATATAACCATTTGTTAGGTTTCCAAATAATTTATAGGTTCTCTCTTTAGAGAGTAGGTAAAAATTCTAGAGAAAACATCCTCCTCCTTGACATAGAATTTGTTTGTGCAATATTGAAAGGTAGTAAGGTGATGTTCTGCAATAATGACATTTTTCCATTGATATTATTAAAACTTTGAGATAGCCATCAGGTGGGTCCCCAAGGTAGTATGGAGGAGGTAGGACCAATGGTTTAAACCAAGTTGTTAGTTAGGGATGAGGAGGGATATGGATGGCCATATGAGGTTTTGGTGTTTTTATCCAAGAATGAGGAGGAGTCACAACCAATGGTGAATATATTGAAGGTGTAAAGGCTTGGAGGGAAAGGATGGTCAAAACCCATGGGGATTATGTAGGGTCAACAAATGTTTATATAAGACTTGGATTATTCTTCTTTCCAAGTGGGGCTTTATGAGAGAATGGGGTATTTAATTTACCAAATTGGTAAAAAAAGATGGTTCCCATTGATAGACCTATTCGGGGTGGAAAAATATAGGCCATAGGATTAGAGATATATCTCTCAAATATCACTAAATTATGTGAATTTAGCAAATGAATATGAATATACCCAAATATGGCAGTGAATAATTGAATAGTAGAATCCAATCACTTACCTACATGTGGGTTTGGAGGCCTCTTTCTTCAACACTATAATTCTTTTAGATCTAATATTGGACTTACCAAACATCCTTTGGAATTGGATCTTGTAAAGATGGATCTAGAATCTATCTTATCAAGGTGAACCATTTCCCTTGTGGAGTCACACTTTGTGGAGTCGATATTCAAAGGACTTGTTATATTTTTAAAGAATGTATCACTTATCAATATTTTCTTGAAGAGTAATGAATAAACCTTTTTTTATTGGAGGAAGTAATTGATACAGTAAATAAAATAATTCAACTTTAATATGCATATATTCCATCCATAAGCTAGTTATGTTTCCAACTATAGAACAAAATTATGCCATATACAAGGATGGGTTCCCAACAATGGTGATAATTCCTACATTGTCCACTAGGTTGTCCTTTGTATCTCACATAAGGGGCAACCTAGTGACACAATTATAAGTGACACATAAATAAGTGGAACTCCAGCTGTCAGATATAACTAAAAAAATTGATTGTTTGTTTTGAAGGAAGAAGGATGATGAAGTTATCTCATAAGCAGGTTTTTGAATCTTAAATTCTTCATCTTTTTTTTTTCACTTGTTTGAATTTGGAAAGATTTTTGGATTTCTCCTTTTCCATTTGTAAATAAATGAAGAGATTTGGATATTTGTTCTTTCCTTATTATATATTATATATAAATATATGTAAACTTTTATATAAAAATAAATCAATTTTATGTTGCACTAGTTTCAGAAACTTGGGAACATGAATACGATTGTGGGAAGGAGTAGAAGTTTCCCCCGAATTTACAGGAAACTTAAAGTTACCCAACCAATTGAGGATGTTTCCCAAATTTCAGAGATATTGAAAATGTGGAAAGCAGTTCCCCTACGACTATGAATCAAAGATTTAAATTTAATTTACATTATAGTCAATTCAATCTAATAAATATGAATATATATATATATATATATATATAGAGAGAGAGAGAGAGAGAGAGAGAGAGAGATTTAATTTGCATCATAGTTAACCATTTAATATTGGTACACAAAATTAATGTAATTAAATTGCAATATCCCACTAGTTGCAGTCATTGCATAAGTGCAAAGATTAAAACAAAAAAATTGCAATATTCATTTAATCAAAACGCATACCATAAAAAGTATTGTCAGCATTAAATATATTTGAGTAATTTGATTTATTTAAATAATATTATTAATGATAAGTTGCCTCCATAAGAAGTATGGTAAGTATTAATATAATTGACTAGATTTATTTATTTAAATAATATTATTGATGATAAGTTGCTTTGTTTAATTTTATATGGAGTTTTTTTCTTTATCTAAGAAATAATTATAAGTGACACTGAATTATAAGTGGAACTTTGACTGACTCCCGGTCAACGGTTCCGTCTTCTCCTTGTTCTCCCTCGAAGTCCAAGATCTGATGACACATGTCCCCTTCAGATCAACGCCCCCCCCCCTAGACTTCGTTACTTCGCGCTTCGGCAGTTCTGGCTGCACCTCAATCGTTCTCCTCTAAAGTACATTTTCTCCAAATTATACGGATCTCCACCATGTGTTCCTCTGGATTCAATGATCCATATTTGCTTCGTCCTTCGTGGCTTTACGAAGTTGTCACTCTGATCCTCGTAAATAATTTTGAGGCTCTTCCTCGCAAGCTCCTCAGATCTGCTGCCACGTACCCTCCTTGATATGGAAGAATAGGATTCACTTCACCATTACGGGACTTCCACAGCTTCCAATGCTGCGCTACTACTTTCTCTCAGATAGCTCCTTTTCCTTATTTCAATAATACGCTGCCATGTACCCTCCTTTGGATCTACAGTCCAGATGGGTTTCGGATTCGTAACTTTGGGAGCTTTGACCCCATCACAAATAGAAAAATCCAATTACGTGAAGTCTGAAGAACTTCAATGTTTAGCCTCCTAGAACCTTCTCGATATCTAACGATTGTCCATGATCCCAACTTCCTTCGAAAGGATCTCAACCGTCAAATCATGACCTTCAGTAAGTTTCTCCCTTTCTGTTGAATCTTTATCACTATCTCTTCTAAGCTTGATTCCTATGAGTATTTTGGCCTCCGACGCACTCCTTACGATCCTCAAATCTTTGACAAAGTTTGGACTTAGAGATTTATTCAAAAGAAATCTTACCACGCATTCCTTGTGCTTCGCAATCTTGACCTATCGATACTTAATCGATTCTTGACCCCGTGCACTCCTTGCAACACTCGGTCTGAGTTTATCATTATCCCTCCTGAGCTTCTCTGAGTCAAATATAGACTATGTCGACGCATGCCTTGTATACACTATGCACTCCTTACATCCGATCTCTCAGAAGAGAAACAATTGAAAATTATTTAATACTTCATAAGTCCATATACTCAACTATGAACAACATACATAATCATAATGAAATAAACACACAAAGAACGTATCATTCATTCAAATACACACTGAAATGAACATTTTCCAAGCATTTGGATCAATTTATGTCTGTTCTATTCATGCATGAAGTATTTACATAAGTTACACAGTTCTTCATTGTCTCCAGACTCTCTATGTCTCTCTAATACATCTAAATTCGCATACTCCATATCTCATTGTGTCCTACAACACAATACAGGAAACCTACCTAAGGAGTGGCTTCTCGAGCTCTTCTCCATCCTATCTGAATTCTATCCCATCGTCATTTTAGCGGTTACCTACTCAGTCCTATTACAATAAATGTGAGTTATTAACAGATAATATCTGACACTCCACATCTGTAACACCTTACAGTCGTGTAAGAATTTACAAAAACCAACAATTCTCAGGTGGTGACCCAAGTTTACAAAAAAAGCATTTAAAATGATAATTCCAAAATATCTCAACAATCGCTCATGCCTCTATTTAATGCCAATTTGAAATTTTGGCACGCTAAGGTGTCGAATTCTGCCTCCACACTTAGCCTCTTTGGTTTTGATGGCGATGCTCCTCCATCATATTTCCCTAGATAAAATATTCATGGACTCAAGTCCATGAGCTCTTGCATTGTTTTTCCATGCTTCAAAATTTTAGGTTCAGTGACCCAACTTGAATCTTCCACTGGGTGATCTTTATACTTCACCAAATATTCAACACACATATTTCTCCTGGTTTTCTTTCCAACTCTCTATTCTAAGATTTTCTCCATATGATGTTTTTCTATTGTGGGCATTTGTTTTTCCCACTGAATTTCCTTCTGGTCATCCAGTTCTCCTACATCATCTTCCCTGTAAGGATACAGGTCTGCAAAATTGAATATCGGTGATATCCCAACATTGTCTGGAAACTCAATCTCATAAGCATTGGCTTCAAAATTCCTGAGGATCCTGCATGGTCTTGTCCTCTTCATATTTAAATTGTTATATGTTCCCCTTGGAAACCTTTCCTTTCTCAAATGAGCTAAAACTTCATCTCCAACTTCAAATTGAACTTTTCTTATTTTTCGATCAACTATGTTCTTGTACGTTTGATTACTATCCTGTAGTTGCTCTCTAACTTGATCATGAAGTCTCTGCATCTCTGTAGCAAAATATTCTGCTCCAACACTTCTGAACTCATATTTCTTCAAATCTCTCAATTCTTCAATCCCTCTCGGTTGTATCCCATACACTATCTCGAATGGACTTTTTACAGTTCTCCTATTTATTGAATTATTAAATGCAAATTCTTCCTATGCCAGAATNTGACTAAACTCCTTAATAAATTTCCTAGAATTTTGTTCACCACTTCAGCCTGTCCATCTATCTGAGGGTGATATGATGACCTGAAGGACAAGTTTGTCCCCAAACTCTTCCATAGAGTTCTCGAAAATTTTCCTACAAACATTTTGTCTCTATCTGAGACTATGCTTTTGGGAAACCCATGTAGTCTCACAACTTATCTAAAAAACAAATTGGTTATGTGTGTAGCATCGCTTGTTTTTTGGCATGGTATGAAATGTGCCATATTGGAAAATATGTCTACCACAACAAATATGGAATCATTTCCCTTCTGGGTTCTAGGTAATCCCAATACAAAATCCATACTAATTACATCCCAAGGCCTCTCTAGAATAGGCAATGGCTGATAGAAAACAATTTTCTTTTTCTTTCCTTTTGTGTGTTGGCAAATCTTGCATATGTCTACAAATTTATTCACGTATTCCCTCATAACTATCCAATAGTATGAATTGTTCATCTGTGCAAACGTTTTTTCATGGCCGAAATGTTTGGCTAGACCTCCACTATGTTTTTCTTTCAGTAGATTATCTCTCATCGAGCGTATTGGTATGCACAGCTGGATTCCCTTGAACAATAATCCATCCTGGATTAAATATTTTGTCCATGGGATTCTATCCCCCAACAAAGGGTTCTCACATACCTCATAAGCCTCCTTAAAATCAGGATCTTCTTGGTACATTTCCTTAAGGTGTTCAAACCCTAAGGTCTTCACTTGGAATTCCTATATAATAAAACTTCTTCTGCTCAAAGAATATGTGAATTTGTTAGCACTTTGAGAAATATGTTTAATGACAAAAGTAAAATTCTACATGAATTCTACCCACTTAGCATGCTTCTGATTCAACTTTTATTTCCTAGTAATAAATTGTAAACCTTGATTATCACTATACAAGACAAACTCTTTTGGAATTAGATAGTTCCTCCACTTCTTCAAAGCTTGAATCACTGCATCAAAACTGTTTTTCATATGTGGAATACTTCTTCTTGGTGTCATTCAGTTTCTCACTGAAATAAGAAACTGGCTTATTATCTTGACCCAAGACTGCTCTAATAGCTACTCCACTCGCATCACATCTTACCTGAAATGTTTTCCCAAAAGATGGTAAGACCACAATTGGTTGTCCTGTGATATTCTCCTTCAAAACTCTGAATCTTTTCTCATCCTCCTCTTTCCAATTAAAATACTTGTGTTTCTTCTTCATAGTATCTAGTATGGGTGTACACATACCACTGAAATTTCTGATAAATTTCCTATAAAAACTTTCTAACCTATGAAATATTCTTACCTCGAATATTCTCCTTGGAGAAGGCCATTCTTTAATTTCTCTCCCCTTCTATGGATTCATCTTCAATTCATTTGAAGATATCACAAAACCAAATTATATGAATTCTTTCTTTATAAAAGAACTTTTCTTCAAGTTTATCAACAACTTTTCTTGCTGCAATCTCTTCATCACTAATATCAAGTGTTTTAAATGTTCTTCCTCTGTTTTACTGAAGATTATTATATCATCTAGATATACAATCACAAATTTACCTATGAATTCTTTCATTACTTCATTCATCAACCTCATAAATGTGCTTGGGGCATTTTTCAACCCAAATGACATGACTAGCCATTCAAGAAAACCTGCATTTGTCAACCCAAATGGCATGACTAGCCATTCAAACAAGCCTACATTTGTCTTTAATGTTTTCTTCCATTCATCTCCCTCTCTCATTCTTATCTCATGATATCCACTCTTCAAATATATCTTTGAAAAATAGGTTGCTCCACTCAATAAATCCATCAAATCATCCATTCTTGGCAAAGGGAATCTATACATGATGGTGATCTTGTTGATGGCTCTTGAATCTGTACACATTCTCCATCCTCCATCCTTCTTTGGACTCAACACAGTTGGTATTGCGCATGGGCTTAGACATTCCCTGACTAAACATTTATCCAACAAATCCTAGACTTGACTCATGACTTCTTCATTCTCTCGAGGTGTCAACCTATATGCTACTTTGTTTGGCAAACTAGCTCTTGGAATAAGGTCAGTGTGATGGTTGATACACCTAATGGGTGGAAATGAGTGAGGTAACGGATCCACTACTATGTCATCAAAATTCTCTAACAGTTCCTGGATTTCTTCAGGTAAATCATCCATAGAAGTATTTGTAAGGATAACCCTTGTCTTCCTCACTACAGCAAATTGCATCTCTTGTTCCTTCTTGACCTTATTAAAGAGTTCCTTCCCACTCATGAGAAGTATACTTGAACTAGCCTCCTTCTTTGGCTCCTTGTCTTCCATTGGAAACAACATGTGTGTTCTATCATTCTTCTCTAGGGTGTAAGTATTTTTACTCCCATCATGAATGACATTCTATCAAACTTCCATGGTCTCCCCAAAGAAATATGACAAACATCCATAGGAATTACATCACATAAAATCTCATCTTTATAGCCTCCTATTTTAAATTCAACTTTGCATTGTTGACTTACCATTACTTGATGTCATTTCTGCAACCATGATACCTTGTACAGGCTTGGGTGTACAGTTGTCTCTAGCTCCATTTTCTCCACCATCTCTGTGGATACTATATTATCAGTACTCCCACTGTTTATAATCATGTTGCAAACTCTGTCCTTTGTTTTGAAAGCAATCCTGAACAAATTTGGTCGTTGAATTGGTTCTTCTGCCTCCTTTTATGGCTTTAGAAAATTTTTCCTCATCATAAGGTTTCTTCCTCCTTATACTGATTCTGCTTCCACATTCTTCTGAGCTTTAGAAACGTGTTTCTCCTCCTCCTTCTTTCTTTCTCTCAGGGCATTCCCAAGACATGTGTCATGTATTTCCATAGGCATAACATCTGACTTCACCTCCTCTTCCTCTTCCTCTTCCTCAAGGAAAAGAGTTTCTTCCTTCGTGTTGTCCTTCCTTAGAACTTCCCCCTTTTTTAGGGTGATTATGATGTTTTCCAGCCTCTTTCTTTGGCTTCTGGAACTTCTCTCGGACAATTCCCTTACCTCTTCTTGAATTTCCTCCCCTGTTTCATTGGATTTGGTTTATGGCCATCTTCTCTTCATCTTTCAAGGCTACTTGATAAGCATCCTCAATTGTACAAAGAGACATCACGTCGATCTCCTCTTATATCTCGTATCTCAACCCATTTATATACCTGGTTGTTTTCTCATCATCGTTTTCTTTCTGTCCAGCCATGATATTCGGTCTATAGAATTATTCGGTGTATTCTTTCATTGATAAACTTTTCTGCCTCACGTTCTGTAAATTTTTTAATAGATTTCTGTGATAGTCTTTAGGGATAAATTTTGCTTTTAACTTGGATACCATCCTATCCCAACTTTTGATTTTTTGCTTACCTTTGCATTTGCGATCAACTTGTAGTTCATCCCGTCATAATGCTACATGACCTTTCAACCTGATTATTGAATGCTTCACTTTCTTTTCTTCTTCAACTTCTTCATAATCGAAGTATTTATCCATCACATGTACCAAATCTAACAATTCTTCAACTTATAAATTGCCTTCATACATCGAGACTTCTATTTTTGCTTTGGCTCCTATTATCGAAACAACTCTTAACAATCGTTCTTCTGTAGGTTCTCCTTCTGCAACTCCTTCCTCTTCTACCTCTTCACTTTCATCTTCACTAACGTCACCAACATCTGGTGCTCTCCTCTCTATTGTTTCCATGGCGTCCAATCTCATTCGGAGTCGCCTCATTTCTTCTTCCATTTTTGGATTCACTCTGCGCCTTCTAGGTGGCATGGTTCCACTGCTTTGATTTCCTTTTCTCTGACTTGATGCTATCAAACAAAACTCCTTCATCTTTGCCTTTTGTCTACAAGAAAAGCACGCCTTAATACCACTTGATGGTATCAAACTATCTCCTCTGTCTCCCTTGTCTGTTGTCTGCAAACAAAATCAGGCTTCGATACCACTTGATGCATACCCCCTGCTCTCCCTCGGGGCTACGCGACCTCCCAGTCTAGGATTGATCAACTTCGGGAGTTGAATCATCTCACAGGTTCACACTAAACCTCTTCCATTTTCTCTACAAGTCAAAGTCCTACTTCTCGAGTGCGAAATCCCCTTTTCATGAGTTTCTGAGTACCCGCAAAGTCCTCCACGTGACCCTGGTCAAAAACATGGGCTTAAACCTTCGTTCCCACACACTTCAAGACTTCGGACTTCGGATTTTTTCAACACACCTGACTCCAAATCCGTCGAGCAACCAACTGGTGAACTCTTATGGACCAGATCTATGTTCCACGTTCTCCCCACAGCCAACGGCTGTGATCTACTTGAAACTCTGGCTGACTCCCGTTCAACGNTAGGTCAAAGTCCTACTTCTCTGGTGCGAAATCCCCTTTCCGGGAGTTTCTGAGTACCCGCAGAGTCCTCCATGTGACCCTGGTCAAAAACATGGGCTTAAACCTTCGTTCCCACACACTTCAAGACTTTGGACTTCGGGTTTCTTCGACACATATGACTCCAAATCTGCCAAGCAACCAACTGGCGAACTCTTCTGGACCAGATCTGCGTTCCACGTTCTCCCCATAGCCAATGGTTGTGATATACTTGGAACTCCGGCTGAATCCCGTTCAACAATTATGTCTCCTTCTTGCTCTCCCTCAAAGTCCACGATATGATGACGCATGTCCCCTTAATATCGACAACCCCTCCTAGACTTCATTACTTCGCGCTTTGAAGGTTCTGGATACACCTAAATCATTCTCCTTCAAATTATGTTTCCTTCGAATCACGTGGATCTCTGCCACGTGTTCCTCTGGATTCAATGGTCCAGATCTGCTTCGTCCTTTGTGGCTTCATGAATTTTTCACTCTACTCCTTGTAAATATTTTTGAGGCTCTTCCTCATGAGCTCCTCGGATTTCCTACCATGTACCCTCCTCGATACCGATGGCTAGGATTCACTTCACCACTATGGGACTTCGACAACTTCCAGTGATGCACTACCACTTTCTACCAAATAGCTCCTTCTCCTTCTCTCAATGATACGCTTCCACGTACCCTCCTTTGGATCTACGGTCCAAATGGGTTTCATCTTTGTAACTTCAGGAGCTTTGACCCCATCACAAATGGAAAACGCTAATCACACAAAGTCTAAAGGAATTCAGGGTTTAACCTCCTCGCACCTTCTCGAGATCTAACAACTGTCTGTGATCCCAACTTCCTCCAAAAGGATATCATCTGTCAATTCACTACCTTCGGCGGGTTTCTCCCTTTCTGCTAAATATTTGTCACTATCTCTTCTGAGCTTGATTCCTCTGAGGATTTCGACCTCTGACGCACTCCTTGCGATCCTGAAATCTTTGACAGACTTTGGAATTAGAGATTTCTTCAAAAGAAAACTTACCACGCACTCCTTGTGCTTCACAGTCCTGGCCTCTTGATACTTAGTCAATTCTTGACCCCATGCACTCCTTGCAACACTCAGTTTGCGCTTCTCGTTATCCCTCCTGAGCTTCTCTGAGTAAAATCTAAACTCTGTCGACAGACACCTTGCGGACAATATGCACTCCTTGCATCCGAGCTCTCAGAAGAGAAACAATTGAAACTTATTTAAGACTTCATAAGTCCATATACTCAACTATGAACAACATAAATGAGCATAATGCAATAAACACACAAAGAACATATCATTCATTCAAATACACACCGAAATGAACATTGCCCAAGAATTTGGATCAATTTCTGTCTATTCTATTCATTCACGAAGTATT
>JASDQU011442451.1:0-13693 GCA_032191745.1 Picea mariana | reverse complement strand
CGCTTGTCCTCGTCCTCGTGATGTCGCCATCCTGCTGGGAATGCATAGGCCTGTGCGCATGTTGGACATTTTTTCTTTGGAAGAGTTCTGGAGTGAGCCGCGAAGAGAAAGTCGAGTCTCTGATCAATTCGTGCGAGGCGGAAGATCTGATCATCCAACAAACTCCTCACCTCAAAAATGAGGTTGAGGTGCCCCGAGTCGGCGAAGAGTGGTTGCTCCTGGCTGTGGATTTCGATTGACCCCGTGGGAGTGGTCTCTTCTGCTTCATGATGCATGTGCTCCTGTTGATTTTGTGCTTGCAGCACTTCCTCCATGGGTGGTTGACGCAAAGTCGTGACCCTCGTAGTCCAACCGCCTCCACTAGAACCTTCTTTCACTCAGGCCCGAAGAGTCAAAGACTCTTCCAACTCCTTACAGGAGTTCTCGATACCCACATAAATCTCCCTTTTCGGCGATCTCCTCTTTGCTTCGTCAGGAAATCGAGTTTCGCATTATCGCGATACCTGTGTGCACGTTCTCGTGCTACTCAGAACCCCGAACCCCGATGGGTCAACAATCAATACTTCCGTTCATCGGGGATTTCCCTATCGGGAAAACGGCGCATGAAATGTCGTGGTTCACTTGCTCCACAAATCCCCGAACCCTGAACTCCGATATGCACGTGCGCCAATTCCGTGCCACATCACCTCCTCTCTCCGCTGTATCGGGAATCGTGGGATCGCGATTTCACCGGTCGTAATTCCTTTGCATTAGAAAACCCCAAATGCCAAATCTCGACCTCCTGGGATCTCGTGCCACCTGTCCACCTAGCGATCAACGGCTCCGATTAATTTGGGAAATCGCTACTCGCAATTTCAACAACTATGAAACTCTTGCCTCCAGGAAACCCGATACGTCGAACCCCGATGAATCTTGGTTCTTCGTGCACCTATGGGTTAAATCCCTTGCAACTTCTCAAGATATGACATTCAGCAGGGTTTCGCGAATCTATCCTGCGAACCTTGGCCGTTGGCTCCTTCTTTCTGAAGGATTACTTCTGCTCCAAAGCTCCATCCTGTTCGAGCCTCTCCTGGGTCTGTTCCCACTGTATTCACGAAAGGAACTATCCCTCCTGAGCTTTGTCAACTCTGATTCCCTCAGAGATTTTGCACACGATTATCACGTTCGACCTCCAACAGCTCTCAAAGCGTTGAACTCTTCCAGACTCTATGCGTTGCAGCCACAGTAATCCCTGCCTTCCTTGGCTCAGATTAGTTACTGAGACTTCAACCTCAGCCTGCACTCCTCTTGCACGATTCTATCAATTTTTCCCAACTTCTGGGTAAACGAGAATAAGAGTTTAGCTGTCTAGCCTCATCAACGCACTCTATGCGGATGAATTCGACTGCACTCTATGCAGGAATATGCTGGCTCAGACAGAGAAACAATTGAAACTTATTCTCCTTCTCTCTCTCTCAGGCTTCAATTAAGAACCTTGAAACCACATGCACAGCATATTCAAAGAAAATGCATACAAAGGAAACAAACATTCATGAGCACATAAGCAACATGCACAGAGACACAACACCAGTCATGAAATTGAATCAAAGACTCTCTTCTATTAATTCAATCTGTACATGGGTGTTCTCCACAAGTTCTATGCTTGCTCTTCTCTTCTTGCTCATGTTTCTCAATATGTTACAATGTACAAAGGAGGGTGTCTATATCCCGTTTTCCTCTCGAATCCTACAACTATCAAATCTACAATTAAATTCCTATCTAATAGCATTAAACATATTAAATGCCTTCCTATCTACTAAGGACGAGAGCTTAAAGGCTCAAGGTCCCCTTTACAATACAAGTGCGCTTCTTTATGACTGACTTCAATAAAGATCGGCGCAACAATTTCCAAAGCATTTCAAAATTTGTAGGCACTGTCCAGCTGTCTTTTCTGCTGCACACATTGGCTTGCTTGATGTGTTGTGGATGCTTCTGCATCATACTCCTCGGCTTGAAAATTTTCATGGGCTCCTATCCATGAGCTCCTGCACGGTTTGTCCATGCTTCTGTATGATCGCCTCAGTCTCCCAGCTGGCATCTTCTACTGGGTGATTCTTCCATTTGACCAGATACTCAAAATACTGCTTTCGTCTGGTCCTTCTGCCCACTCGCTTGTCCAATATGTACTCCATCTGTGGCTTTTCTGCAATGGGCATCTGCTTCTGCCACTGGATTTCTGGTTCCTCGGTTCTAGCTTCTACTTCTCCAGCCCTGTATGGGTATAAATCTGAAATATTAAATATCGGAGATATCCCGATATCATCCGGCAACTCAAGCTCGTATGCATTTTCTCCAAATTTCTTCAGGACTCTGCACGGTCCGATTTTCTTCATCTTCAGTTTGTTGTATGTTCCCCTTGGGAAACTTTCCTTCCTCAAGTGTGCTAGAACAAGATCCCCAACTTCGAACTGAAGTTGTCTCTTCTGCTGGTCGGCTCTGCGCTTATACTCTTGATTTGAATCCATCAACTGCTGCTTCACCTTGCTGTGAAATTCCTGCATCGCCTCAGCGAATTCCTCAGCGCACGTGCATATCGGAGTTCAGGGTTCGGGGATTTGTGGAGCAAGTGAACCACAACATTTCATGCGCCGATTTCCCGATAGGGAAATCCCCGACGAACGGAAGTGTTGACTATTGTCCCATCAGGGTTCGGGGTTCTGAGTAGCACGCGAACGTGCACACAGGTATCACGATAACGCGAAACCCGATTTCCCGACGAAGCAAAGGGGAGATCGCCGAAAAGGGAGATTTATGTGGGTATCAAGAACTCCTGTAAGGAGTTGGAAGAGTCTTTGACTCTTCGGGCCTAAGTGAAAGAAGGTCCTGGTGGAGGCGGTTGGACTGCGAGGGTCACGACTTTGTGTCAGAGTGGTATCTGAGCCTCTCCTGAGTCTGTTCCCACCGTATTCATGAAAGGAACTATCCCTCATGAGCTTTGTCAACTCTGATTCCCTCAGAGATTTTGCACATGATTCTCGCGCTCGACCTCCAACAGATCTCAAAGCGTTGAACTCTTCTAGACTCTGTGCGCTGCAGCCACAGTAATCCTTGCCTTCCTTGGCTCAGATTAGTTACTGAGACTTCAACCTCAGCCTGCACTCCTCCTGCATGATTCTATCAATTTTTCCCAACTTCTGGGTAAACGAGAATAAGAGTTTAGTTGTCTAGCCTCATCAACGCACTCTATGCGGATGGATTCGACTGCACTCTATGTAGGAATCTCCTGGCTCAGACAGAGAAACAATTGAAACTTATTCTCCTTCTCTCTCTCTTAGGCTTCAATTAAGAACCTTGAAACCACATGCACAACATATTCAAAGCAAATGCATACAAAGGAAACAAACATTCATGAGCACATAAGCAACATGCACAGAGACACAACACCAGTCATGAAATTGAATCAAAGACTCTCTTCTATTAATTCAATCTGTACATGGGTGTTCTCCACAAGTTCTCTGCTTGCTCTTCTCTTCTTGCTCCTGTTTYTYAATRATAATGTTACAATGATACMAASGAGGGTGTCTATATCYSKTTTCCCTCWCGAAWYYWAMAACWATCAAATCTAYAATTRAATTCCTAYMTAAYARCATTAAAYCTATTAAATGCCTTCCTATCTACTAAGRASGAGAGCTTAARGGCTCAAGGTCCCCTTTACAATACAAGTGYGCTTCTTTATGACTGACTTYAATAAAGATYGGCGCAACAATTTCCAAAKCATTTCAAAATTTGTAGGYRCTGTCCAGCTRTCTTTTCTGCTSCACRCRYTGGCTYGCTTGATGTGTTGTGGATGCTYCTGCATCATACTCCTCGGCTTGAAAATTTTCATGGGCTCCTRTCCATGAGCTCCTRCAYGGTTTGTCCATGCTTCTGTATGATCGCYTCAGTCTCCCAGCTGGCATCTTCTACTGGGTGATTCTTCCATTTGACCAGATACTCAAAATACTGCTTTCGTCTGGTCCTTCTGCCCACTCGCTTGTCCAATATGTACTCCATCTGTGGCTTTTCTGCAATGGGCATCTGCTTCTGCCACTGGATTTCTGGTTCCTCGGTTCCAGCTTCTACTTCTCCAGCCCTGTATGGGTATAAATCCGAAATATTAAATATCAAAGATATCCCGATATCATTCGGCAACTCAAGCTCGTATGCATTTTCTTCAAATTTCTTCAGGACTCTGCACGGTCCGATTTTCTTCATCTTCAGTTTGTTGTATGTTCCCCTTGGGAACCTTTCCTTCCTCAAGTGTGCTAGAACAAGATTCCCAACTTCGAACTGAAGTTGTCTCTTCCGCTGGTCGGCTCTGCGCCTATACTCTTGATTTGAATCCATCAACTGCTGCTTCACCTTGCTGTGAGATTCCTGCATCGCCTCATCGAATTCCTCAGCGCACGTGCATATCGGAGTTCGGGGTTCGGGGATTTGTGGAGCAAGTGAACCACGACATTTCATGCGTCGATTTCCCGATAGGGAAATCCCCGATGAACGGAAGTGTTGACTATTGACCCATTGGGGTTCGGGGTTCTGAGTAGCATGAGAACGTGCACACAGGTATCACGATAACGTGAAACCCGATTTCCCGACGAAGCAAAGGGGATATCGCCGAAAAGGGAGATTTCTGTGGGTATCGAGAACTCCTGTAAGGAGTTGGAAGAGTCTTTGACTCTTTGGGCCTGAGTGAAAGAAGGTCCTGATGGAGGTAGTTGGACTGCGAGGGTCACGACTTTGCGTCAGAGTGGTATCAGAGCCTCTCCTGGGTCTGTTCCCATCGTATTCACGAAAGGAACTATCCCTCCTGAGCTTTGTCAACTCTGATTCCCTCAGAGATTTTGCACACGATTCTCACGCTAGATCTCCAACATCTCTCAAAGCGTTGAACTCTTCCAGAATCTGTGCGCTGCAGCCACAGTAATCCCTGCCTTCCTTGGCTCAGATTAGTTACTAAGACTTCAACCTCAGCCTGCACTCCTCCTGCACGGTTCTATCAATTTTTCCCAACTTCTGGGTAAACGAGAATAAGAGTTTAGCTGTCTAGCCTCATCAACGCACTCTATGTGGATGAATTCGACTGCACTCTATGCAGGAATCTCCTGGCTCAGACAGAGAAACAATTGAAACTTATTCTCCTTCTCTCTCTCTCAGGATTCAATTAAGAACCTTTAAACCACATGCACAGCATATTCAAAGCAAATGCATACAAAGGAAACAAACATTCATGAGCACATAAGCAACATGCACAGAGACACAACACCAGTCATGAAATTGAATCAAAGACTCTCTTCTATTAATTCAATCTGTACATGGGTGTTCTCCACAAGTTCTCTGCTTGCTCTTCTCTTCTTGCTCCTGTTTCTCAATATGTTACAATGTACCAACGAGGGTGTCTATATCCCGTTTCCCTCTCGAATCCTACAACTATCAAATCTACAATTAAATTCCTATCTAACAACATTAAACCTATTAAATGCCTTCCTATCTACTAAGGAGGAGAGCTTAAAGGCTCAAGGTCCCCTTTACAATACAAGTGTGCTTCTTTATGACTGACTTCAATAAAGATTGGCGCAACAATTTCCAAAGCATTTCAAAATTTGTAGGCGCTGTCCAGCTATCTTTTCTGCTTCACGCGCTGGCTCGCTTGATGTGTTGTGGATGCTCCTGCATCATACTCCTCAGCTTGAAAATTTTCATGGGCTCCTGTCCATGAGCTCTTGCACAGTTTGTCCATGCTTCTGTATGATCGTTTCAGTCTCCCAGCTGGCATCTTCTACTGGGTGATTCTTCCATTTGACCAGATACTCAAAATACTACTTTCGCCTGGTCCTTCTGCCCACTCGCTTGTCCAATATGTACTCCATTTGTGGCTTTTCTGCAATGGGCATCTGCTTCTGCCACTGGATTTCTGGTTCCTCGGTTCCAGCTTCTACTTCTCCAGCCCTGTATGGGTATAAATTCGAAATATTAAATATCGGAGATATCCCGATATCATCCGACAACTCAAGCTCGTATGCATTTTCTCCAAATTTCTTCAGGACTGTGCATGGTCCGATTTTCTTCATCTTCAGTTTGTTGTATGTTCCCCTTGGGAACCTTTCCTTCCTTAAGTGTGCTAGAACAAGATCCCCAACTTCGAATTGAAGTTGTCTCTTCTGCTGGTCGTCTCTGCGCTTATACTCTTGATTTGAATCCATCAAATACTGCTTCACCTTGCTGTGAAATTCCTGCATCGCCTCAGCGAATTCCTCAGCGCACGTGCATATCAGAGTTCGAGGTTCGTGGATTTGTGGAGCAAGTGAACCACGACATTTCATGCGTCGATTTCCCGATAGGGAAATCCTCGACGAACGGAAGTGTTGACTGTTGACCCATCGGGGTTCGGGGTTCTGAGCAGCACGAGAACGTGCACACAGGTATCGTGATAACGCGAAACCTGATTTCCTGACGAAGCAAAGGGGAGATCGCCGAAAAGGGAGATTTCTGTGGGTATCGAGAACTTTTGTAAGGAGTTGGAAGAGTCTTTGACTCTTCGGTCCTGAGTGAAAGAAGGTCCTAGTGGAGGCAGTTGGACTACGAGGGTCACGAATTTGCGTCAGAGTGGTATCAGAGCCTCTCGTGGGTCTGTTCCCACTGTATTCACGAAAGGAACTATCCCTCCTGAGCTTTGTCAACTCAGATTCCCTCAGAGATTTTGCACACGATTCTCGCACTCGACCTCCAACAGCTCTCA
Organism: Picea mariana; assembly: GCA_032191745.1. NCBI lineage: Eukaryota > Viridiplantae > Streptophyta > Pinopsida > Pinales > Pinaceae > Picea > Picea mariana. The sequence continues at coordinate 6,936 of JASDQU011442451.1, read as the reverse complement.
AAGCGTTGAACTCTTCCAGACTCTGTGTGCTGCAGCCACAGTAATCCCTGCCTTCCTTGGCTCAGATTAGTTACTGAGACTTCAACCTCAGCCTGCACTCCTCCTGCACGGTTCTATCAATTTTTTCCAACTTCTGGGTAAACGAGAATAAGAGTTTAGCTGTCTAGCCTCATCAACGCACTCTATGCGGATGAATTCGACTGCACTCTATGCAGGAATCTCCTGGCTCAGACAGAGAAACAATTGAAACTTATTCTCCTTCTCTCTCTCTTAGGCTTCAATTAAAAACCTTGAAACCACATGCACAGCATATTCAAAGTAAATGCATACAAAGGAAACAAACATTCATGAGCACATAAGCAACATGCACAGAGACACAACACTAGTCATGAAATTGAATCAAAGACTCTCTTGTATTAATTCAATCTGTACATGGGTGTTCTCCACAAGTTCTTTGCTTTCTCTTCTCTTCTTGCTCCTATTTCTTAATATGTTACAATGTACAAAGGAGGGTGTCTATATCCCGTTTCCCTGTCGAATCCTACAACTATCAAATCTACAATTAAATTCCTATCTAACAGCATTAAACCTATTAAATTCCTTCCTATCTACTAAGGACGAGAGCTTAAAGGCTCAAGGTCCCCTTTACAATACAAGTGCGCTTCTTTATGACTGACTTCAATAAAGATCAGCACAACAATTTCCAAAGCATTTCAAAATTTGTAGGCGTTGTCCAGCTGTCTTTTCTGCTCCACGCGCTGGCTCGCTTGATGTGTTGTGGATGCTCTTGCATCAGTGGTGCAGGAGGAATCTCCTCTTCGACATAGCAGGTGAGGTAAGGCTCCTCTAGGCTGGTGGCGCTAGGGCCAGGCAGAATGCTTGCAGGCGAAGGCTTGTTGTCTAGACCAAATTCCGAAGGTGGATTCCAGTGATCCGGCACCGTGAACAGAGTGTGCTCGGGGACGCTCTCCAAGCCATCCTCCAAGGTAACTTCTTCCATGTATGCCATTGGAGGCATTCGTGGTGTCGTTCTCCTTCGAATGGCTGCCATTGCTATGGCTTTCTTAAAATTCTTTTTCCTCTGGCGCCGTGATTCAACTATGTACCAGGCAACTCCCCTGCGTGGCTTCCCTCTCGCTCTAGGCATGGTGGGGGTCCGGTAGATTGCCAGAGCTCTTTCCAGAAAGGTCACTTTGCTCCGGAACACTGACGAGGCTATAGGGGGTGGCCACTGTTCCAATGGAGTGGAGGAGAAGCTGCGGAAATTCTGCTGTTCCAGTGGAGCGGAGGCTACAAAGAGCGACTGGCACTTTTCTCTGTTGACCTAGGCGATGAGGACTAGTGCTAACATGACTGCCATCACCATTAAAGCCTGTTGGTTAGTGCGCTGATGGCTGGTACACTTCCCTTGCGCGAAGGGGCTTGTCACTTGAATGTGCCTGCTCATATCCATGGCAAGTTAAAGTCGGAGGGGATGTTGGCCAGTAGATGCATTAATATAGCGTCTCGGCCTGATCCCGCATGGCTCAATTGCGCAACGTGTCACCCCATCCGGGTGCATGACATTTTTACAATATAGAAATTATATATATTGTAACGAGAGAGTTTGTTGTTTAGGTTTTCAAGATATAACTAGACTAGATTTTAAACATTCTTACCAGCATAATTGACAACGGGATGAGATATTTATTTCCTTCCGACAACAATGCCTATATAGTATTAGGCAATCACTTATATATTCTTTATTTTTATAAAAAACTTATGGAACATGATTTAGCTTTGTAGTGGCACATAGGCAATGAGTATAACACATTATTATTATTTATAAATGATTAGGATTTAAAAAAAATTCTAAATATCCTCAAGATTTATTTTTTAGAATTCTCTTGAAAGAAATAGTTTGATAAAGACAATGATGTGTTCATCAAAGGACTCATACTATTTTATTTAGTTTTAGGAGTTAAAAATTATTTTTAAAAGAAAATAGTTTGATAAAGATAATCATGTGTTCATCAATGGAATCATATTATTTTATTAAGTTTTAGGAGTTAAAATTTATCTTTAAAATTTCTTTTAATAGAGTTTAGATAGGTGCAAAAGCTTTTCTTGTTCTTTATTTATGTAGTTAATTTTTTCAGGGTTTTGTATCAATTAATCTTATCAGATTTCAAGGGGTTGAAAATTCTATTTTTCTTTTTATACAACATTTCTATAGAGAATGTTTTTATGGAAGCAGAAAGGATTGTTGTATAATTGTGATAAATTCTTCAATATTGTTCTTATATTATAAAAGATTTAATTCAATGTTTAAGTCCTTTAAAAAAACAACTTTATTATTGTGAAAAGACAATTTCCTTTAATTATCAGAGTTCTTTTCAATGTGCCTTTTATACATAGTAAAGTTTAAAGTTAAGGTTAAATATCTAAAATCAATGAAATTACTTTATTGAAAAACTACTTATTTATTAATATTTATAATATGTAGATCTAAATATATCTTTTTTCTTATATAATAATAAAGCTAATATAGAAATGAGAACAACAATTCAATAAAATTTAAATGAGTAATCACTTCAATGTTTAATATAATCTAATTAACAATATAATTTAATCTTTGCATTGTTTTTTTTAATATAATATAATTAACAATATAATTTAATATTTACATTGTTTTTTTTTAAGAAATAACACATTGTTTTTATTTTTGAAATAAACAGTTTATTGGTCCATTAAAAAAACATTTAAAAAATTGAAAATCTGCTTTAAAACAAAAGAATTTATCAAACATATGTATTAAATATTTAATATTGCATTATGGAATTGTAAATAATTTGTTATCATATTTATTTCAACATATATAAAATATAAAATTGAAATAAGGGAAATTTTATTTTATTTTAATATAAAAAATTACAAGTTGCATATAAAAGTGGTTTTGGTTTTACTGGGTATTTATATATGTATTTGGAAAAATAATATAGAATTATAAAATATATTTGAATTTTATAAGACAACAAAATATATAGGAATATTTACTTTTATCAAACAACATTTGTATTAAATATTTAATATTGGATTATGGAATTGTAAACTGTTTTTTATTATATTTATTTCAACATATATAAAATATTAAATTAAAATAAGAGAAATTTTATTTTATTTTAATATAAAAAATTACAAGGTACATATAAAAATGGTTTTGATGGTATCTCGTATTTATATATATTTGGAATTTTCTAAAGAATATAAAATGTATTTGAATTTTATAGAACAACAAAATATTTGTAACTATAAAACTAGTAATAATCACTTTATAAAAGTGGTTGATATACGCCTATCGGCGTCATTAATTTGGAAAGGTGAAAAATGACGTAAATCGGTGTATATCAACCACTTTTATAAAGTGATTGTTGCTAGTTGACAGCGGACATGCCTTGAGACTACCATTAATATATTAATGTATAAATTAATTTAAAATGCATTAATACAAAACATTAATATATTTCATTAATACATTATAAGTATATTTTATATTAATATAACAATTAATTAATGCATTAATTATACATGATTATGTTTGTATGATGTATAAATTAATGTAATAATGTAATTTTAATTTATAATTAATGTATTAATAAAATATATTAATATAAAACAATAATGTATTTCATTAATACATTATTATTATATATTACATTTATATGATAATTAATTAATACACTAATTATATATTAACTATACATTATTATATTAATTTATACATTAATATATTTGTATAATATATAAATTAATGTAATAATGTATAATTAGTGTATTAATTATCACATAAATGTAATATATAATAATAATAATAATGTATAAATTAAAGTAAATAATTTACATGATGGTATAATGCAATTCACTAATTCATCAATACATTAATAATTTAATGTATTAATTAATTAATATATTAATACATTATTAAATAATACATTGATAAAGTATTAATTTAACCTCACAAAATAATACATTAAATACATTAATATATACATCAATAATGTAACATTATTAATACATTAATAATATAATGATACATTCATATATTAATGTATAAATTAAACTTTAATTTCATTACTGTATAAAGTAACTTATAAATTAATTAATATATTAACAATGCAATAAGTAACTTATAAACTAATTAATATATTAACAATGTAATGCAATAATTAATTTTGTAAACTATTATATTATTAATTAATACATTTTCAAAGTATTAATACATTAATAATATGATAAATATATCATTAAATAAATTAATAAATAAACAATACATTATAAAAATATTAAATATAATATAATTAAACTTTTTAAATATAATATAATTAAAAATATCTATATAATATAAACTTTTAATATATAATATAATTAAAAATATCTATATAGTTAATTTTGAAATTCATAATTGATCAATAATATGTATAAAGTTAATAGGTATAAAATGTTCATAATTCATAATTCATAATGGGACGATATGAATGTTCATCACAATGTGATGTTGGGAAATGTTCGTCACAATGCAATGTTGGGAAATATTCGTCACATTGGGACGGTACGAATGTTCATCACAATGCGATGTTAGGAAATGTTCGTCAGAATGTGATGTTGGGAAATGTTTGTCACAATGTGACGTTGGGAAATGTTCATCACATTAAGATGATACGAATGTCCATCACAATGTGATGTTGGGAAAAGTTTGTCACAAAGCGGCTTTAAGATGATGTGTGAGAAAATCAGAAAGTGATGCATTGTTAACATTCATTTCGAGCGTCATGTTGTTAGGAAATGTTCATCAAAATGTGACGTTGGGAAATGTTTGTCACAATGAGACGTTGGGAAATGTTCGTTACGTTGGGACGGTACAAATGTTCATCACAATGTGATGTTGGGAAAAGTTCGTCACAATGCGACGTTGGGAAGTATTCTTCACAATGCGATGTTGGGAAATGTTCATCATAATGGGATAGTAGGAATGTTCATCACAATGAAATGTTGGGAAATGTTTGTCAGAATGCGACGTTGGGAAATGTTCATCACAATCGGATGGCATGAATTTGCGTCACAATGCCAAATTGGAAGTGCTATCAGAAATTGACGTCAGGAATGTTGTTTATGGGTGTGTGACGTTGGACAATGATCGTGACAATGTGACAGAAAAAAGTTAGTAACATAGTGGGGTTTCGACATGCTCTTCACATTGCGATGGTTGTGGGAGGATGTTTGTCACAATATGACTTAGGGAAATGTTTTTCATAGAGTGACGAAAGGAATGCTTGTCACAAAACAACGTTGGAAAATGTTCACCAGAATGTCACAAAGCAAAAAGTTAGTAACATGTTGAGGTTTTGGCATGCTTGATTGCAATGTTGGTGGAAGGATGTTAGGCTTAGGAACATTGGAGCATGACATCAAGGGTTATATAAATTTGAGTTTTTCATTATGAGTTATATAAATTTATGTTTCTTAGTGAGGGTTAAGATGCATCATGAAGAATTGTAAACTATGGGAAAGATAAATGTTATAAAACATTGTCATATGTTACAAGAAAAAAAAAGGAAAAGTCATAATTGATTAATAATATGTATAAAGTTAATAAATTAATAGGTATAAAATGTTCGTTAGAATGTGACGTTGAAAAACATTTGACAGAATGGGATGGTAGGAATGTTCAAGACAATGTGACGTTTAGAAATGTTTGTCAAAATGGGACGGTAGGAATGTTCATCACAATGCGATGTTGGGAAATGTTCATCACACTGCAACGTTGGGAAATATTCGTCACATTGGGATGGTACGAATGTTCATCACAATGCAATGTTAGGAAATGTTCGTCACAATGCGACGTGGGGAAATGTTTGTCACAATGTGATGTTGGGAAATGTTCGTCGCATTGGGATGATACGAATGTTCATCGCAATGTGATGTTGGGAAAATTTTGTCACAAAGTGGCGTTAAGATGATGTGCAAGAAAATCAGAAAGTGATGCATTGTTAACATTGATTTCAAGGGTCGCGTTGTTAGAAAATGTTCATCAAAATGCGAAGTTGGGAAATGTTCGTCACAATGGGACATTGGGAAATGTTCGTTACATTGGGATGATATGAATGTTCATCGCAATGTGATGTTGGGAAAAGTTCGTCACAATGCAACGTTGGGAAGTATTCTTCACAATGCGATGTTGGGAAATGTTAGTCACAATGGGATGGTAGGAATGTTCATGACAATGAAATGTTGGGAAATGTTTGTCAGAATGTGATGTTGGGAAATTTTTGTCACAATGGGATGGCAGGAATTTGTGTCATAATGCCAAATCGGAAGTGCTTTCAGAAATTGACGTCAGGAATGTTGTTTATGGGTGTGTGACATTGGACAATGATCATGACAATGTGACAGAAAAAATTTAAGTAACATAGTGGGGTTTCGACATGCTCATGACATTGCGATGGTTGTGGGAGGATGTTTGTCACAATATGACTTGGGAATCTGTTTTTCATAGAGTGACGAAAGGAATGCTTGTCACAAAACAACGTTGGAAAATGTTCACCAGAATGTCACAAAGCAAAAAGTTAGTAACATGTTGAGGTTTTGTCATGCGTGATTACAATGTTGGTGGAAGGATGTTAACCTTAGGAACATTGGAGCATGACATCAAGGGTTATATAAATTTGAGTTTTTCATTATGAGTTATATAAATTTATGTTTTTTAGTGAGGGTTAAGTTGCATCATGAGTTGTATATCAACCACTTTTATAAAGTGGTTGTTGCACCATGGTACAATCTATGAACATTATACATCCATATATAATTTTTGTATATTTTTTATTGATTTTGTTTGTCATGGGTGGGAGAATTAACAAATCAAGTCTCCCATCCATAGGAAAATTTAGTTAAAATCCATAT
>JASDQU011442448.1:8799-23442 GCA_032191745.1 Picea mariana | reverse complement strand
AATTTTCCTTGAGGTGAACAACAATGACTAGGGGACCTCTTCAACTTTTGCGTTCTTGAACCACTTTTGCCCCATAGCTGGGAAACTGGTAGCTTGGCTTAAAAAATCTTCAGTTACCTCTAGCTGCACATCACCTATCTTAGCTCTGTAACTTTCGAAGGTCAATGTGAACTCTTGGGCAACTCTTAGATTGAAACCCTTAAACTTTTCAATGAATGAACGCCAACCGTTCCTTTCTAAATCGTCCCTGGCGTTATCATACGATAACAAGGTTTGGATGCCATTGGGTTCAATCCTCACCACTGAAGCCATGGCTAACAAAAGGGAATCAACACAGAAATCGGAGGTAGGGTTTGATAGAAAAAACACAGAGACATAGCCCCGAACAAAATAATGCTGTGACAGTTCAAAATGGTAGGCAGAGGCATTAATCACCATGCGTGGGAATGAGATCGTGAAGCCTGAGGCCATACAGAGCAATAATATCACGCTGTACTTCATATGACACCTTGGCATATGGGTATGCATAAGGATCAGAACAGTTGAAAACCATAGAACGAACGTTTATGACTTGATTACAAAGTAATGTATCAATTAAACATTGGATAATTAAAAGTTTTATGAATAAAAAACCCCATTGATATTAATCGAATATAAATGAATGTAGGTCTTTTACTTATGTAACCAAGGCACGTTTAGGACCAAGGAGTTATAAACTAGGAAAACAATCATGTTCATAGAAAAATACGACAATTCGACAATAGACCGTATGAACAGTTATCCTTTGATAAAAAATCGAAACAAAGTGTGAATTCCAGCTGCGAGTTTTCATGCTTATAGTCATGAAAACAAAAATCGAAAGGAAGATGTGTAAAAAGCGACAAGTGATAAGTGTCGTTGCTCATGACGAGTAATGAAAATTTAGAGACCCTGTGTAGGCAACTTATAAACAATAGAAATTACATTATTGTTGCCAACACAACCTTGACCAAGCTTCCCTAGTAGGCACGTGACAATCATCATCACATGTTTATGGGAGTGTGGATTAACACAACTCTCCCATGAATCCAAGTTTTGAAGGATAAAAAATGGGCAATACCTCCACCCCTCCTTATATAACTAGGGAAAACACTCTATCATTGACCATACTATAGCACTATTGTTTTTATTAGATATTTGCCATCGAATATCTAGTTTGGGTAACCGTGCTACCTAGAAAAACTTCACTTACCCAAATATCATAGAAATGCATTGAACTAATGAATAAATAAAAAAATAATGCTTCCTATAATACAATTTCTCATTCGATGTCCATGACATTTTCCACTTTATAATCACACTTATATAATTATTTCATAACAAATTCGACCCGTAGGTTAGTGTACACTACAATATCATGCATAACCATAAAATTATTGATATGTGATTGCGATGTTACTAATTGATGAACAATGTAAACTAGCTATTTATTCATCATGTGAATGGCACTTATTGATTTATTAAAACATAACATTCAAACTGATATCCATGTACCAAAATATTTCATTTAAAACTTGCAATTCTAAAAGCAAATCACTCAACATTAATCGTTAGTCAAATAAACACTAACTAATCATAATATTCACATATATGTAGGTCCACATTTCCATATAGTAAAATTCCATTGTTATAATAGTGTTCCATAGACAATAAGCAATGAAATACAAATAGGTCATAATGTAGTTTAGCTACTTAAGTCAAAATGGGGCATTATAGTTTATGCCTACTATATAGGCCACAATTCCAACAATTTGGTATATTTTGGTACTATTGAATACGTTGGAGTTTCTTCACACAAACCTAGGATTTATTTTTCCTTGTTTATAAGTCATTATTAGTCATTATCCAGTCTCCTATACTTTAGGAAGAATATACCTCTAGGGAGAATATTCTCTTCAGTTTTCACTTCAGTTTGATTAGTTGAGTGGAGTCTAGATGCTGCATTGGTTTTGTCACCATGCAACATTGGGATAATCACCAAATAATGCGCATTAGCCTTGGTATCATCACCAAACTAGCGCATTACCCATGATTCCCTAATATCCTCCTCACTTCACTCTGTTTCAGTCAGTTAACTGAAGACTGGTAGACTAGTTAACTCAACTAGGTGGTAGTTCACTCCCGTAACTGCCCGAGAGACTAGACTAGGTGGAAGTTCACTCCCGTAACTACTGGTGTGTGTCCATATCACTCTATACCACCACTATGGTGCATTGGCTTCACCTCTAATTCACATTGGTTGAGTTATACAGAGTATACCATGTGTAAATTATTCATTATTCATTACAGTTAATGATAATTCTTCCATTCTTTCTCTCTTGCTTCTTCTTTCTCAATTTCTCTCTGAAAATGTGTGTGGTATTTTCTAGATAGATATATTTTGTGTGGGTTCAACACATTTACATGGTATCAAAGCTGATAGACTGCTAAGCAAAGCTACACCAAATTATTTTTTGTACCAAAGATTGAAGACAACGGAAAAATGGAATTCCCAAAAGAATTCATTCTTACACCTTACAATTACTTTGCATGGAAGGAGAGAATAATCATACGTCTCCAAACAAAAGTATTGTACAGGTTAACCTTGAATACAGACACAAAACCGACATCATCCATAGAAAAATCCAAGTATCTAAATCAAATGGATGAAGCATTCAGAACAATTTGCAGTCTCATCTCTCCTGATATCTTTTTTCACATATATTCCTGTAAAACCCCCAATGAATCTTGGACCACCTTGGAAGGGATCTTTGGAAAATAGGATGATCTAAGGGGACACATTCTTGAGGTGTAATTGCTCACATTGGATCCAAAAATCTTCGACAATGTCCAAGATTTCCTTACAAAATTCAAGGATTTACTGTGGTAACTCAAAGCTTGCAGGGTTGATAAATCTGAGGAGAAACAAATGGTTCTTACCATTATCTCCAAACTTGATTCTGAATTATATATGTTCATATCCACATTCCATTCATTCAAATTCACCTCTAGAGCCACCTGGAAGTTGCCTTCTCTTGAGGAATTTATCGAATCCTTGACACAAGAGAAAACCAAGCTCATCAACATGGGAAAAATCAAAGGCCCAAAGGTGCATGCACTTACTATGAAAAATGGAAACCATACATAAAAAAAATATAAATATAAAGACAAAAGGAAAGCTCATGAAAATCTGAAGAAGAAAGGGTACTCAAAACCCTTCACCGATGCCTTTGGATCCAAAGGTGGAAAGGTTAGAAAAGGGGAGAAATGCACATACTTCCATAAAGGAATCCATCCAGAATATGCATGCATGCAGAAAAAAATAGATCTAATTACTCAAATACTTCAGAAAAATAACCTTGGAGTTCGCATCCTTGAGGGTTCCAAGAAGAAGAAGCTAGAAGATCAAAATCCCAAGAAAGGAAATTCTAGTCATGCCTTGATTTCCATCAACTCCCCTCTTGATGCTTGGATAAAAGATTCAAAAGAATAACATCAAATGGATTCCACAAAAGAAGTCTATTCTTCATCGGATCCATGCAAAGGTCCTCATATTTTGATGGGGGACAACTCTCCAGTTGAGGTCACTGTAAAAAGAATGATTGAACTCACCAATGAAATCTTCGAGAATGTGCTGCACATTCCCAAAATTTTCGTCAATATTCTCTCCATGTATCAGATGATGAATTCCGACGCTGGAAAGAAATTCATATTCACACCAAATGCAGTGGACATCTATGACATGCAAATCAATTCCAAGGTTGCTACCAGTGAGGTAAATCATCAATCTAGATTGTATACATTTTCTGAATTTATTGAACCAGATTCTGCTTTACTGCTTACCCGTGTTGATGGAAGTAGTAGGATATGGCAGGAAAGGTTTGTGCATTTGAATTTCATATATATGCAAAAACTTATCAAGAAAATATTGGTTGATGGTCTACTAGACATCCATTTCTCCAAAGGAATCTGTGAGGGACGTGTTCTTGGAAAACACCCTCAAGAGAAATTTGACAAAGGAAATACTCAGAGAGCTTCCTCTCCTTTAGATCTGATCCATAGTGACCTCATGGTTCCTTTTCCACATCCATTAATCAAAAAAGTGATATTTGTTCTCATTTTTGTTGATGATTTCTCAGGTTTCACATGGATTTACTTTCTGAGAAAAAAATCCGAGGTCTTTCAACACCTCAAAGATTTCAAAGCCCTTGTTGAGACATAGTCCGAAAAGAAAATCAAAGTCCTCCAAATTTATAACGAGGGAGAGTATGTCAATCATGAGATCTATAATAATTTTCATGAGGCAATGATTCAATTGCAACACATGGTTTCCTATACTCCACATCAAAAAAAAGTTGCTGAGCGGAAAAATAGATCTCTAAAAGAGATGGCATCTTGCATGCTACATTCAAAGTCACTACCACAGAGACTATGGGTCAAAAAACTTAGTTGTGTAACCTACATACAAAACATATCTCCCCATAGATATTTCAAGGATAAGACCCCCTACGAGGCTTGGAGCGTCCTCAAACCAGAAGTGACCCACTTTCGTATTTTCAGTTCACGTAAATGGGCCTAGATTCCATCTGAAAAGAGGAAGGCACTTGATCCACAAAGAACATAGTTTATATTTGTTGGATACCCTGAAGGTTTGAAGGTATACAAAATTATTGATCTTTCTTCAGACCGACTCATTATTGAGCGAAGTTTCCAATTCGAGGAAAGTGTCTCGCATGTACCTCAACAACCGCATGTAAACACCTTCATTCTTCCACCTGTCTGAGATGATGAGCATGCACATGATGACTCTTCTTCAGATGAGATTTGTGATTCAGAGGATTCATATGATCCAGATACAGAGTCAGTATAGTCAGATGTAGAGTTAGAGCATCTGGATGAAGATGTAGGGCCAGAGCAGAGGCCCAAGTGGGAACAAACTACTCTTCAGGATGCAGGGGATCTTGCTGGTGATCCAGCCAATATTAGGAGGAATCGATTTGATTTCAAGGAGCCTCCTATTGCACTCACTACCACTGAACCATTTCCCTCCAAACATATTCTCTTGGTTCAGTCTTCAGATCCACAGTATTATGGTGAGGCTGCTAGAAATCCCTTTTGGGAATCCTCCATGCAGGAGTACAACTCCCTCCTCACGAGCTAGACTTGGGATCTAGTTCCCCTTCCTTCTGGAAGGACATTTTTCAGATGTAGATGGGTCTATAGGACCAAGAGTGCAACAAATGGACAGATTAGCAGATACAAAGTCAGTCTTGTTTCCAAATGCTTTCAACAGGTGCATGGCATCAACTATTATGAGACCTTCGCTCTAGNGTGAAGAATGAATTTATTCACAATGATCTATCTGAGGAGATCTATATGGATCAACCCGAGGGATTTATGCAATATTCATCTTTGGTATGTCGATTAAAGAATTCTATTTATGGCCTCAAGCAGGCTCCGAGGGCATGGTATGCCAAGACAGACTCCTACCTGCTGTCACAAAACTTTTTACAATGTAAATCAGACCCGAATGTATACATGCTTAGTACAACTGATTCAATTCTACTCTTAGTTTTGTATGTTGATGATTTGATGATCACTGGTTGCTCGACTTCAACGATTGCTGCAGTCAAGAGAATTCTACATGATAGGTTTTTGATGACGGACATGGATATTCTACACATATTCCTTGGACTCCAGATCAGTAAGGATGCATCACACATCAAATTTTATCACACATCAAATTTTCTCAGGCCAAGTATGCATGAGATCTCCTTGAAAGATTTCACATGACAGACTACAAGTCTGCTTTGACTCCTTTCCTATTAGGAGTCAAAATTGAGGATGGAGGGGATAGTCCACTGGTTGAAAACACACTGTATAGACAACTAGTGGGGAGCTTGTTATATATCACACACTCCAGAACAGATCTCTCCTATGCAGTTGGTGTAGTTTCCAGGTTCATGCAGGAGCCACATGAGCTACATTGGAAGGATGCAAAGCATATCCTTCGATACGTACAGGGAACCATCACCTTTGGGATTCATTATGAAGTAGACTCTACATTAGATCTCATTAGGTTTATTGATTCTGACTGGGCTGGAGACAACACTAATTGCAAGTCCACATCTGGTTTCTCACTCACTCTTGGTTTTGGTCCTATCTGTTGGTCGAGAAAGAAGCAAGATTCCATTTCTCTATCTTCAGCTGAGGCAGAGTACAGAGGGGTAGTTAACATAACCATTCAGGCTATGTGGCTACAACACTTTCTCATTGAGTTGGGCATTTGGTTTCATCAATTGATCATCATTTGGTGTGACAACTAGAGCACTCTAAAGTTCTGCAGAGAACTAGTTCATAGGCAGCGGATGAAGCACATCGAGATCAACATGCACTACATCCGGGACTTAGTACATGAGGGGATAATCGACTTACAGTTCTGTCCTTCAACAGAACAAATGAAAGACATCTTCACCAAGACCTTCACTGAGAAAAAGTTCCATTCTCCGCGAAGTCATCTTGGAGTGTAGAACACAGTTGCCTAACAACTGTAGTTCTTTTTTTACCTACATCGTGCCTAGAGGGGGGGGGTTTTCTCATGAGGTTTTCCCTCTTTCCTCACTTTATTTTAGTGTATCTTTTGTATATGGGTACCTAACATGGCCTCATTGCCGGGACCCATTCTTTATTTTCACCATAGTGATGTTTAGGGGGGGGTGTTGAAGTTACTTCACACACACACCTATGATTTATTTTTCCTANTTTATTAGCCATTATTAGTCATTATCCAGTCTCCTATAATTTAGGAGGAATATTCCTATAGAGAGAATATTCTCTTCAGTTTACTAGTTGAGTGGAGTCTAGATGCTGCATTGGTTTTATCACCATGCAACATTAGGATCATTACCAACTAATGCGCATTAGCCCTGGTATCATCACCAGACTAGCACATTACCCATGATTCCATGATCTCCTCCTCACTTCACTATGTTTCAGTCAATTAACTGAAGACTGGTATACTAGTTAACTCAGCTAGGTGGAAGTTCACTCTCGTAATTTCCCGTGAGACTAGACTAGGTGGCAGTTCACTACCGTAACTACTGGTGTGTGTCTAGATCACTCTAGACCACCACTATAGTGCATTGGATTCACCTCCAGTGCATATTGGTTGAGTTATACATAGTATATCATGTGTAAATTATTCATTATTCGTTACGGTTAATGAGAATTTTTCCATTCTTTCTTTCTTGCTTCTTCTTTCTCAACTTCTCTCTGTAAATGTGTGTGGTATTTTCTAGCTAGATATATTCTGTGCAGGTTCAAAACATTTATAGAATAATGGATATGCTTAGTGAATTTCAAGGGGTGCAAGAACCTAATTGTGGAAGGGGCCTGTCAGATGCTGATCATTTCTCTAAAAAAATTCAAAATGGCTCAAAACTAGAAAAGGTTTCAACCAATTGGAGATTGGCCTCAGGCATGGAAAATGTAGTATATATTCTCAATTCCCTCTTAGTAGTGGTCCCCTTGCATGTGAGAATAAAATATAATTCCCTTGCAGATAAATTAGCTAACCATGGGACCCAACTAATCCAAGCAACCATCAATAGAGAATGGTCTACTTTGTTTCCTAGTACTCTTAAAGAAGAATGTATTAGGGTCAACATCGATGAAATTTCAATAAAGGGGATTATAGCAACATGGAACATCAATTTTGGTACTTGACCCATTGATCCTACATGACCACCCTTATATTAGGTTATAAGGTAGGAATGATTGAAAAAAACCATCGATCACATGGGTCACTTGTAACTAGGGATATATGGAAGGCTTGTAGGCCTTATCCTCCACCTACATGTTAATGAAAATGGGGTTCTCTTGAAGTGAAATGAAATATTCTCATTTGATCACCAACAAGCTAGAATTGAAAGCAAGTACTTCCACAATGAAGGTTATCATTTTTTCAACTAGAGGCCTTGAAAACTTTAGGAGGAAAATCATAAATTCTATTGGAATAAATGGAAGCATCACTTCACATCTCATGGATCCTTGACTACAATGGTATGCCTTATTTTATCTTATCTTTTTTTTTATAAGTTGTTTGGAAGCCTTGGGAACCATTAAGGTTTGTGTTGAGGCCCTGGGAGCCACTTGCACTATGGAGAAAGGTTTTCTACCCTTATCTATGGTCTCCTCCTCTTCACTATTTTCTCTTCTTTACTTTGATCCATGAGTTTTTATAGCCTTTGTTTTGGTCTCCTCCTTACCTTTGTTTTCTCCTCCACATCAGTCACTTACTACCATCATGTCTATTCCTCATCCTCTCTTTCCATCATTCCCTCCTCTTCTTTCCACTATTCCAATCAATGGTCGACAATGGAAATACCCCATTGGACAATCACAATCCCAATCAGCCTACTAGGAGGGGTCATCCACAAAACCCTAAAAAAATTATATTTAGTTACTCAAAGCCCCACAAAGCTAAATTAGAAGCTATGTAGTCTACCATGTGATACTGTAAGATATTTCATGACAGTTTCAAAGATGAAGTAGAGGATTTATAAAAGAAGTGGAACCACCTCTTCCACTAATATTGATGCAAAGTTAAGGTCATGGACTCCAGTTATAGGTTTTCCCAAAAATTGGGACAACAAAAATTTCAAACAAATCAACTTCTAGCCCCCTTATCCCCTTTATCCCCCCCTCTTGTAGAATCATATCCCCCTATAACTCTTGTCCTTTTCCGTCTCGTAGCCAACAATGTATTTTATTATTAATAATGATCAATCTATTACATTTCTTAGGCACTCCGACCTCTTTCAATTGTTTAGGCACTGTGTTGACTCTGAAAATCATCAAAAGTCACTTTCCTGCAAAGAATTGCAAGGCATACACATTTTTTTTAAATATTATATATAAATATATATTAAATAAACTATAAGTGGGGACTCCCTATAGTGTCATTCAAATAAATAACAAGGAAGAGCCCCTTTGAAGGAAAAGTCACTTAAATTCATTATTACTGATGACTCTCTTTGATGCTTACAAATCACCTGCATGATGATTATTTTTCTATGAACTTGGTTTTAGTTCTCAGTGCTAACAATAGTTGTTTCAAATGATAATAAAAAATCCTCTTTGGGCATTGTTTTTTTTTTATTCGAAGTACAAATTCTGGGAAAAATCATCTTAAAAAAAAGTGTTTCATGGCTACTATCAAATGATAAAAGCGTTCTCATTTTTTTGAATGCATCAACATGATGTTCGCCCACTAGTTGCTGAATTTTAGACATATAGAGAAAAAGGGTGACCTACATACATATTCACACAAAACATCACTTATATACATTACACAATTTATATGTATATGTTCCGATATATATTAGACAAGCTACACATATATGGTAGTGCCGACCTTATTGTTGTAATTGTGATAGTATAATGATTTATATTTAGAAAAATGTTGAAGGTTTCAACGCACATGGGATATTATCCACAAAGCACACATATTATATATCATATCGGTATGATCCAACATGTATATTTTATAGACATTGCATGGTATGACCGACGATCTTAATTATGACAGCTAAGTGTTGGAAGTTCATATGTTAGTGAACGTTGATATTTAGAATGCGTGTGGGACATCCTGTATGCATATACCATAGGCTGGACACTGTTGTCCGCCGAAGGTGATTAATATGGTAGGTGGTTGTGTTGGTAACAATGGTCCCAAATGAGATGGTGCTTACTTGGCACCTGTTGGTTTCTTGAGGTTTTGACATGGCTTGTCTTGGGTTTAGCAAGTGATTAATGTTGGCTGCCACCCTAGCACGACGTGACCAACTGTTAATGCATCAACCTATTTTTCGAAGCTACCATTTTGGGTTTTGGCATTCGTTTCATTCGTGAGTGTAAATCGAGCTCTAGTAACTACAACAACCATTCAAAGGCTCCTTTTAATCTACACAACACTAGGTACTAGGGTTTCGATTCCCTGTCATATAATGTGATGTTTGGTTAGTAATTTGTGCATGGATCTGTAACTACATGTTTACTTGTCATTCAATGCTTTCGGTTTATTTTTTTGAAGAATAATATGGTGGTTTTTCTTCTGCTTTTGGAAAAACACATGAAGAAAAGTCTGAATGTTATGATGGATGGTTGATTTCCATAGTTATGGATGTTGGTTTCCTATTTACCATGATTGGTCTGCGTTTGTCTATAGCTCATTAAAATGGAAAAATATGGTGCTTTGGGTCATTGGTGTTTTAGTGTTGTAGATCCTGCGTTGTTTCTTGAAATAAAATGTCATGCAACCCTATGTGTTAGCGATATTTCTTGTAAAGGGGGTTAGAATGAGAAGGAGTGGGTGAAAAACCCACTTACTGTAAGCTCGGGGTGCAAATGCGCTTGAGATTAAGCGGCCGACAATTTTGGACGGCAGAGATTCGCGCGCTCGGATCAACGGCGCACATGGGATTTCGGAGCCCCCCCCGCCTTTCTACCTTTAAGCGGAGGGGGGGGGGGGGGTCTGAAATTGAGGGCGCACCTCTTCAACGGCCATGATCGAAGCGCCCAGATCAACAGCGTGCAGGGTAATTCCGGACCCCCCCGCCTTTCTACCTTTAAGCGGAGGGGGGGGGTTCGGAATCAAGCATGCATCTTTCCGACGGCCAAGATCAGCGCGCCTGGATCAACGATGATTGGACAATCCCACCTCTTCTCAGCTGCTCTGCTTTTAACCCACAGGGGCCCCCTTTCCTGTAGCATCATCTTTGTACCATCCTCCTCCTTGCCATTTGTTCCCTTCCTGGCCGTGCAATGGGGCTCGCCCCCTTTAGCCCTTCCTCATCATCCACTCACCACTCGCCATTTGTCCCGCTCTCTTCCACGTCAGCCTTATCGTGCCCATCGCATTTCACCTCCTACCTCCTTCCGCTTATTGTCTTTCGCCGCGTGCCTTCCCCTTTCACATCCCCCGCGCCTCATCACTTCTCGTCTCACCCTCATAGTCTTGGCGCCACCACTTCCATTATGCACCCCCATCCTTTGCGCTAGCCTCCGTGCCTATTCATCAAGCCATTCAAGTTATTCTAGGTGGCAGCACAAGGATTCTTCCACGTCTCAAAGGTGCCGAGTTGGCCGAACCATCCTCAATCCCAATGAAGCAGTTATTCAGGTAGTTGGTGGTGGTTAGACATTGCCTCCGCCATAATGGGAAATTCTGGTGACGAATTAAAGGCACGTCGATTCACACATGAAGCTGTCAGGAGTCTGATTGCGTCTGCCACAAGTGCACGATCACTCAGAGACTGCGAGAGCAGGACGTCAGAAGCCATGCAGACGCAAAGTTTTAATGCAGCATCTCTATTTTGTTGTTGTTGTTGTTTTGAGTATATGTAGGCATTTTCACCATTTTTGTATCTATCGATGGTTGAGCAAAGCTCCCTACTGTAAAGTTTCAACAGATATTCTAGTATTTTGGGTATGCATTTGTATTTGAGATTTCTTGTTTTATGACAAACAACTTTCCTATCCCGTCTGTGTTTTCCTCTCACACCAGAGAGTTCGTGATTGACTGATTCTCGCGAATCATTGCAGTTATGTTATGATGAAAGGTTCATTGTTGCACGATTGTATTCTTTGGTTTTGCGTTTGAATGTAAGATGATATTGCCTTTGAACGTCTTCTTCTACAGTCTTTTAGTAACCCGATGTTAGTACCAGACCTATGCTTTTCTCTCATATTAGTCTTTCGCCTATTTCACCATATACTACAACTCACTGTTTGAAATTTATATAAGACCTCACTCACCCATGCGTGCCTAGCCTAGTCTAAGAGTTGGAACAATATTACTTTGAGTTGGCTTCCATTCGGTCACCCCATCTATAAACCACTGTGACATAAAACTGATGGGTGTCAGGCTCTGCTCCTTCTAGCAATCCAGGAGTGACTTCCGTTGCCAACATTTCTGGCACCGTTGCCGGGGACGAAGTTGAATATTTTCCCCGGGATTGAATGACAACGATTAACTGATTCTGGAGGTGCATCAGATATCAGAATTATCAAGATTTCTGCTGTGCACCTGGTGACTCCATTGTGATGACTCCACTGGGGAGAACCTGCTCTATCAATTGTGGCTTTCAGAGGCAGACACATGCGGTCTCATCCACAGCTTCCCCTAGCTACACCTGAAACCGATCCAGAGGTGGTTCTTAGAAAAGGAAAGGCCCCTGAAGAAGCAGCTTCCACCGACGAAACATGTAATCCACCATATCCTTCTGTAAGAACTCCGTTTTCTCCTCCTCAGTTTCTTAATAGACCTCCTTCAGAAGTTTCCCGTTTCCTAAATTTTGGGAGTGTTCCTGCTGAGTTCTCCCCTCCTGGTCTGGGATTGGAGGGAGATATCCTTGTCACTCCCCTCTCCTCTGAATCTGTACCTTGGCATAGACCCACGACCACAAAAGATTTCACCACTCCTGCACTAGGAGGAGCACATGCTAACTTGAGCTCGTTAGCTTTCTCCTTAAACCCACTCTTGTTCCCCACTCCACTTCGAGACTCATTTCCTGCATCCCCTTCGCGAACTCCTTCTCCTCCAATTTCTCTGCCACCTAATATTCCTATGGCTGGTGCTAACCCCCCTATGACTAGAATGGAAGCTATTATAGATGCTAGGTATGCTCCCCTTGTGTTACCTCAGCCCCTCAACACCCCCCCAGCAGATGGTTACCTCAAGCAACTACCCAAATTCACAGGTGAGGGAGATGTAACTGCAGATGAGCACCTAGAAGCCTTTTACAGTTTCATAGATGACAATGTCATCATGCATGCAGACGTATGGATGAGAATTTTTGTCCACAACCTCCAAGGAGAGGCTAGAAAATGGTTCAAGGCCCTGCCTCCTGGATCTATTGATGGGATCGAAGCACTAGACAATGGCTTTTTGAGACAATGGGGAGATAAAAAGGATTTCATGTATTACATGACGGAGTTTGGGTCATTGAAGAGAAAGGAAGGAGAGTCTATCTCCGACTTCTCCAAGAGATTTAATAAAATGTACAACAGAATCCCTGCTGAGATAAAGCCCTCCAAAGCCTCTGCTAAGATCACTTACTCCAACGCTTTTGGTCTTGATTTCTGCCTACTGCTGAGGGAGAGAAGAGCTGCTACGTTGGCCCTCATGCAGGATGCTGCCGTTGAGGTAGAATCTAACATATTGGCTATCAATCGACTCAGGAACACTACTGATAAAAACATATCCAAGAAAAGGCCCGAAGCCTCCCCATCCAATTCCTCTCCCATGCCCCATCAGACAGATGAGACAACCAGAGTACTAAAATCACTTTCTGCCAGGATGGAAAGGTGGGAGTTGGAAGGGAAGCCCATGTACAGAAATCCACAGAATGCTGATAATAGAGGTTTCAGGAGACCTAATAACAATGGACCACAGGCCTTCCCAAGGGAAAAAAGGGAAAAATATAGAGAGGATCAAAGGATTCAAGCCCCTCTCCAAAATAACATAGTTACTCATGAGGAAAGAGAGGAGGTAGACGAATTCGACCCCGAAATTCATTGTGTTGAGGAAGCCCCTCCTTTTCCCCATTTGACTCAGTCTGCATATGAAAAATCCTGAATGAGCATTCAGATCCATGAGTTAGGAAAGGGGGAAAGAGCCGGCCACACTCCTAATAGATACAATCTCAGGTCAAGAAGGAAAGAAGGAGACTTTGACGTCCAAGATCATCCCCTTATAGCAGATAGGCCTCCTAAAGCTGCAGCAACCTCAACTAGAGAAAAGAAAGCTCAAAGTGTTTTGTCAGTAGCCAAAGAACCTGTCACTGAGGTAAGGGAAGATCCTAAGCCAATTTCCTCCTTTAATTTTGAGCATGAAATCCAGAAGATTAGAATCCCTGTACCCCTATCTGAACTAGTTAAAAATGAAGACTTCAAAAGGTCCCTCTCCAAGCTGCTACAATCCGAGTCCCCCCAGCCTCCCTCTGATTCAGTGAACCTTCAATATGAGAAGCCATCCGTCATCCTAGGACCCATGGTAGAAGATAGAGAGGACTCATCCCCTCCCTTCTACACATCCCTGAACATACATGATAAAGTGTTGCATAATTGCTTCATGGATTCAGGGGCTTCTCATAACCTTATGCCTAAGATAGTTATGGAAGAATTGGGACTGGAAGTGACAAAGACTTATCATGATTTTTACTCTTTCTATTCGAGGAGGGTGCAATGCCTGGGAGTCATCAAAGACCTGGTGGTTTCTTTGTTTCAGCTGCCCATGAAAAGCGTGGTCATGGATATTTTGGTAGCTGACGTTCCCCCCAAATTTGGCATGCTGTTGTCTAGATCGTGGATTAAAAAACTCGGGGGAACGTTGCATATGGATCTCACGTATGGCACCATTCCGGTTTTCGAAGGGGAGCAAAGGAGGCTGTACAGAGAAGCTCAGCTGGCTTACATTGTCAGTGATGAAGCAGACCCCACTAATCATCCCATCTTTGCAATTGACACCAATTTGGGGTCTAGCCTATTACAGCTCACTGATGCTCCTGAAGAGTCTCCCCAGGTCCGAAAGCAACCCAGTCTTGACTATCCGGATCTCCCTCC
>JASDQU011442447.1:0-23442 GCA_032191745.1 Picea mariana | reverse complement strand
TTAGGGCCGACCTAACACTTTCTTATTTTGTAATTCTTTTCTTTAATTATCTTCAGGGCCTACATGTACTTCCTTCTTCAATTCACTTTGTCATCATTGAAAATTCATTTCTCCTCAACCATGAGGATCCACGTGATGTGCCACATACCACCGGAAACAACATGATGTATACTATCCATTAATGGGTGTTGTATATGCATGTGCATTGTCCTTCATGCCCAAATACCTTTATCAATCTTGTGGTCCAAAACCCATGACTAGGGTTGACATCAATGACAACAACCAATCTTCCAACAATCTCCCCCTTTGTCATTGATGGAAACACTCATGCTCCCCCTATCATCATGATCCCAATTTATCTNACGTGATGTGCCACATACCACCGGAAACAACATGATGTATACTATCCATTAATGGGTGTTGTATATGCATGTGCATTGTCCTTCATGTCCAAATACCTTTATCAATCTTGCGGTCCATAACCCATGACTAGGGTTGACATCAATGAAAACAACCAATCTTCCAACAAGTTATCAAACTAAGATATCACACACTAGATTGATACATGAGATTAGTTGTAAACAGTCCACCAGGAACAACACGGACGATTGCAGATGTCAAGAAGCTACTGATAAATGAATTTCAAAATCCTAGTTCAGAAGATCAGTACATGAATGAGATGATTGAAATCAGACAGTAACCAGGTGATTCTGTTTGAGATATTGATCAGAGGTTCAAACGGTTGAAGGGTAAATTCAAGTATGTCATGATTGACATGCAACATAGATATATCTTTGTGAATTCATTGCTACAACACTTGAAATACCCTTTGAGGAAACATAAGTTTCAAACTCAAGCAGAGGCTCTACAGGAAACCCTACAACTAGAAGAGAACCAATATCAAAAGATAGATCCATAAATAGAAGATCTGAAAGAGGAATTGAATAACCTCACATTTCAACTAAACCAAAATAAGGGCAAAGAGAAAAGAGAAGTTGTTTGGTGTACCACATGCAGGACAGAAGGACATCACAAGAATGTGTGCCCAACTTTTGCGCAGTACATGGCAACAGGGATACCAAACCATTTTCCAAAAGAAGGACCATGGTGTGAAATATGTAAAATATATGGACATGATCCATATCATTTTCCAATGTGCAGGAGTATAAGAAAATACCCAAGATTTCATATTGCAACTTTTCCAAATCAGTAGCTCATGATGACAAAGATTGTAGGACAATGGACTTGATGAGGGAAATAACGTTAGAAACCTATAGGTTGTAGGAAGAAATGATGATAGGGCAAGATGAAAATCAGTTTAACCAGGTACCACCTCCATACAACACTATGCAACAACAATATAACACTGTGCAACCACAATACAATAACGTTCAACCACAATATAACCCCACACAATATAATCAGGTGCCTCAGTGAAATGCACCATGAGGAGATCAAAATGGCTACAGAGGTGGAGGTCGAGGTATATGAGGCCTTGGAAGAGGCATAGGACTAGTATTTTGCCATAACTTGCAACAACCAGGACACTATGCAAGGGAATGTCCACTTCCACCTGCGACATGCATGCACTGTCGCGCAACAGACCATGATACAAAGGACTATCCAACATTATTGGGAATAATTCAAGAAAATATGAATCAGGACAATCAAAATGTACATTGGATTTCTGCATAATCCAAAGATGATGGGAGGAACATCAACATATTCATGTGTGAAGGATATAAGACATGAGTTGACATAGTAAGACAGGATCCAGAGAAACACAAATGGGTGAAGAAGAAGACTGAACCATAGAAACAGGTCAACGCGGGAAAATAAAAATAAATATTCAAGGAGAAAAGGAAATAATTCCTCAAGCAAGATATTGCATCTACATCAACTGTGCAACACACTTAGATTGTACCAATGTACGAAATTCCCTCCTCAATGGACCACACCAATGAAACACAATATGTAGAGAAATTAAGTACCATAAAGACTTTTTTGCAATCATGTGCTAAGTTACTGAATAATCCATCATATGTTAAAGTGTTGCAAATTATGTTAGAAAGATGTAACACAGAGGTACAGGGGAATTTAGAGAAGAAGACAATCAACTCCACTCAATAAGGAGGACAAGTAGGGAATTCAGATTGAATTCTAACATTGGGGATTTCAATATGGGAGACATTATATTGGAATTAGGCTCTAAGGTCAATGTATAACCTAAGAAAACATGGAAATATATGGGAGATCCCACATTAGGCTACTCATCTGTCCAGCTGAAATGAGAAAACCAACATAGAGTTTTTCCAATTGGAAGGCTAAAAGGTGTGATAGTAGATCTATATGGAGTGCGCACTAAGGCAGACTTTGAAGTGATAGAAATAGTGGATGACACAACACCTTATCCAACATTTCCTGGAATGGATTTGGAATTTGATAACCAAGCCATAATAAACTTGAAGACAAGGAAGATGAAATTCTAATAAGGAGATTAGAGAGTCATTTCACCACTAGATCCATCCGAAGGAGAAAGGTTTGTAGAGCCCACTTGCTTAGATTTGGAGGAAAACAACCAGTTATACAGAACCACCGTGCGTGAAAAATATTATGTTAATCGAACTACAGATTGGGTACTCAGTTGGAGGAGCATCACATTATGTGTGTCTAACTTAGATACAGGATTGGAGAATTGGCAGCAAAGATTACATGAAGTCTCCACAAGAAGGTGTGCAAGAATATACTGTGTAGTAAGATGGGTGGGTATCGAGATAAGAGAACCTCTCAGTTTCCATGGTATAAATGACTTCAAATAATTCCTAACAAGATACAAATATGAAGTGTTATAGAATCAGAGGCTCTTAGCCCTGGACATTGCACTAAAGGAAGCACTTGCAAGATGGTGTGGCACACACAAAGAAACAGTTAAGGACTGGTACCAATGTAAGCGACTACTGCGCATTAGATTTGGTGCAAAGAAGGGGAGCAATAAGATGCAGAGATATGATGGAAACGGGACACTAGAAGAACATTTGGAGAGATGCAGAACACTATGGAGGATGACACCACTAGAGGAATGGCCTCATCACTTCATACATACATTAGAAGGAATTCTATAAAAATGGTATGTAGACTAGGAACTGTAGAGACGCACTGCAAAATGGAAAAAATTATAGTATAATTGTATAGTAACCTTCTCATTCGAACATGAGAACCCCAACATTGATTCAACACTCAAAAAAATTAGAGGAGTGATCGTTATTGATGAACTAGAGGTTGAAATCATTATAGAGTATCAACAACAACATCATATAGACAATCAAGGAACTATTGTCATGATATCATGTGGAAGAAGCAGTACCAGTAAAAGACTGTAACGCAGAGACGTCAACACACTTCTTGATTAAGCAAGTGATCACTACATTTGGATGTCCAAGGATTTTGATGAGTGACAAAGGCACTCACTTAATGTTGGCCCTCAACCAAGTTTTGGGGAAACTTTGGTCAACTTTAACCCACTTTTGGACCTCGACACATTGGTTTAAGAAGGAGTGCCCAGGAAGATCTAAGATCACAGATCTAACCTATTTTGAGGGTTATGTTGACCTAGTAAAGGGTCCTCTAGGGTTTTGTAATGGGTTTATGAGAAGTTGGCCCATGGGGTTTTCCCATGTTTAGGCCTTATTGTAAGGGTTTGTAAAATATAAATAAAGAAGATAGTATTGTAGAAATGGAGAAGTGAAAGTAGGTCGAGTTGCTTTGTGCATAGGAATGTATGTGCGTTGAGGCTTTATGCTCGAATATGATTTTGTAGAAGGTGCTAAATGTTGTGATAGAGGGTTTGGCTCTGTGCAATTGACCTAGTTTTGGAAGGAGGATCTAGCGCTTAGTGCACAAATCTCTAGTCTTGTGCGAAGCTCGACTTTGTGTCTTGTTGCACAGGAGTGATTGGGTGTAATATTTTGGCGAATGATAAAGAGGAGAAGCGGTTTGTGGACATAGCCCCACCCTAAGGTGAACCACATATATCTGCAGTCTCATGGTTTTCTTTGTGCAATTTTATCTCTGTTATTCTTGCTTAGTTCTTAGATTAGGATGTGTAATGGATATGCATGTGTTGTTTAAATTCTTTTCTTATGTTAGAATGCTAGATATGATTTACAGTGCTAAGTGATAAAGTGTTTAAGTTGCATAATATTTTGTCATTACTACGCTAGATTTATCCTTGGCTATGTTCTACAATGTTAATAGGGTTAATAAACCAATGCATGTCACTTCCTAAGCATTAACAGAATATTCGATGAAGTGTTATTATAATAGATCTATGTCCCATCTTCATTTTAGACACCTGCGTCCTATAGACCCCCCTGCTTCTACCTCAAGTGAGATTTCACCTACTTCGCAGGTGTTGCCAAAAGGGCTGGTAGTCGGGGTGTTTTTGGTGTGGTGTTAAGCCTTGAACCCTGAATCTACCCCTGTGCCAACAAATGGTTTTGTTGCTACCCATGATTAAATGAGCTAAGAAGAGAATTGTCCAAGTGTCGAGCTGTGCAGCCTGTCACTATTTGGAACTAGACCCCTCCTATCCATTTGTCTACCCCACCTGTCCATTTTTCTACCCTAATTTTCTGTTAAAATCTAGGCATCGTTGACTAGGGGACTACAGGCTTCCCCTTCCACTGGACGTCATTTCGGCTGTGTCAACCCCATAACTGAGTAGCAAAGTAAGCACCGTGGTGATCTGGCTAATGCAAAGTAGATCCTGTCGATCCTACCTAAATATATTCCACCTTTGGCTCACACTATTAACCGCAAAAGTATCCCACGAGATTTTGAGTACTTCGTTTTCAGTGCATACATTCCGAAAGGAATTTGCATAGTCGGGATTCAGTTAGGACAGATCCCGCTATTGAAGAACAACGACTTCAACTTAGGAGACCGGAGGAACTACGCCATGTTAGCTCCCCACTGCTACTTAACAAAGACAACTGGGAAGAAACCTCGCCTCATCTCACAACCATGGATTAAGGGGTTGGTGCAGTCCATTGTGTTGAACGTGATGAAGATCCCACATTTTGGCCACCACCAAGAGGTTAACGCTTGTGTTAAACTCCTCCTGTCATGCTATCATGGCAGATATTTGTGGCTTGATAGAAGGATTACTATGGATCTAGCGCTGATCCACCAGATCATAGGTTTAAGTGTGAAGGGTCCTGAACCTCAACTGTTTTATCCAGGGAAGGCCTCGGACCGTTCCCTGGCTCAGCGCATCAAATAAGCTTATGGAGAAGTAGAAAAAGGAAAGCGAGGTTACAAGGTATCCTCTATACAGGATGGCACATTGCACCTTTCTTGCCAATGCCTATATGGAAAGCTCGTGATGAAGAACCGCTCCACACAGGTCACCGGGTTTGTGGTGGACCTCGCAGGAAAGTGTGTGGAGGGCATGCAGATGAACTAGGTGAACTACCTTGTCAACAAGCTAGACAAGGATTTCTGCGAAACCCATGACTTGGGATATGAATTCCATTACAGTTGGTTGATCATTTTGATTGCATTTGTCACTTGGCAAATTCCTGAAGGAGCCACTTTCCTAGAGATCGAACCCTCAGAGCCATTGGTCGCTCAGTTTTCCACCCTATGGTATACCAACAACATGACGAAGCAGTGGTAGTCGAATGCCGTGTTTCATGGATATTATCAGTAGTTAAAGGTCACAATTGAATCATTCTCTCATATGACACTGAACACCCTGAATCAGTACCGACCCATAACAAAGTTTTGTGTTGATCCCCATTTCATTTACATCACCGCACGAAGAGATGAGCACTAGGAAGAATTACAGTCATACTACAAGCTAACAGATGAAGATATGGAGTAGATTACAAAGGAATGGCCAGAGGAATTTCTTGTATTTGTCGCCGATGCAGAATTATCCAACACTGACACCATAGGAAGATCAATAGTTACCCGAGTTGAACATGTTGGAAAGTCTAGTGGGAAGAAGAAGCAGAAAAAGCAAGTTGAAGTCCAGGACATAGAAAGTGATGAAGAGGACAAAACTTCTGCAAATAATCGGTCTGGCTCACCAGAAGGAGGAGAATACGAAGCAGAAGGAAAGGGAGGATGGGATGACGAAGAGTAAGGAGGAGGTGAAGTTACAACCCCTCCACCTGGAGATCCCCTTATTGGGATAGTGACACCACAAAAGAGGAAATTTTCTCCAAACAAACCTTCAGCAAGAAAGAATACATGCGCCAATAAGCCACAATTGGAGGCCCCTCTTAGAAAGGATGACATCAGTCTAGTCCACAGAGCTATGGAGGACGCCTCTGAAGACATGTTGCAGAAATATGAAGAGAGGCAGGAAGAATTATATGGAAGGATTGAGAGAGAATTGAAGGAAGTGCATAAAGTTGTTCGCTTGGTCTGCACAATACCTACTGCACCATCTAGACCTTCCTCATCGCAGACTACAGAATTGGGGGATGAACCAGCCAAATTAAGAAGGCTTGCAGATGCAACAGAAGCTCGGTTCCAGAGAGATCAGGAAGAGAAGGAGAAGACTATAGAAGCCTTGAAAAAGGAGAAAGACGTGGTCTTATCACAATTATGAGTAGCGCATGACAATGTAGCAGCCCAGGAAAGCGAGAAAGCAGAGCTTCAGGAGGAAAAATCCCAACTACAAAGGGGAAAAGAGCAGTTGCTCACAGAGCAGGCCATGGTCAAAGAAGAGGTAAGTAAAGCATGTCGCTCTATAACAGGTTTGGTATAGGAGGAGAAGGAGATGGTCAAATCGCAAATAGTGAAGCTTGAAGAGATCATCCAGCAGCTTCAGTTTCGAATAACAGAACTAAAGGCCCGAACAATGCTAAGCACCTTGCAGGAAGTGCGTGACCAGAGGGAGGAGACCGCTAAAAGAAAAGTAGCTAGTATAAGATCCCTTGACTCTAAATGTAAAACGTTAATTGATAGAAGCACCCAGACATATGAACGCCTCGTCAAGGATCCAGAGCTAAGGAAGTTGGAAGCGTAGTTACATGAGGTGCGAAAACAATAATTTTCATTGCAGGCGCAGATGAAGCTGCTTAGTGCAATGGAAAGGATGAAGAGATCCCAGGAGCAGCGCATAGTACAACAACATATCACTGCCCTCTAGGGTAAAGTAATGGAAGTAACACTGAAGATACAGCTTGTGCAGGATGAAGCTTGCAAGGTGTTCGAGGAGATTGATGGACAGGGATCACAATTAGATCAAGTCGTCACAATAGTAGAACAATGCCTGGAAGGGCCTGTTACAGAGCAAACAATCCAGGAGCTCGCTGCGTAGGAGGCTCAGTCGAGGCAACAAGTCAAGGCAGCTTGAGTTAAGCTTGACACTTTAGAAGTAGCATTTCCCACACCTGAGTGACTCGGGACGATTCACAGCTGAGTGTTGGGGGCCTATTGGCCCTCAACCAAGTTTTGGGGAAACTTTGGTCAGCGTTGACCCACTTTTGGACCTCGACACATTGGTCGAAGAAGGAGTGCCCAGGTGGAGCTGAGAACACGGATCTCACCGATTTTGAGGGTTATATGGACCCAGTAAAGGGTCCTCTAGGGTTTTGTAATGGGTTTATGGGAATTTGGCCCATGGGGTTTTCCCATGTTTAGGCCTTATTATAAGGGTTTGTAAAATATAAATAAAGAAGAATGTATTGTAGAAATGTCAAAGTGCAAGTAGTTCGAGTTGCTTTGTGCAAAGAAATGTATGTGCGTTGAGGCTTTGTGCCTGAATATGATTTTATAGAAGGTGCTAAATGTTGTGATAGAGGGTTCGACTCTATGCAATTGACCTAGTTTTGGAAGGAGGATCTAGCACTTAGTGCGTAGATATCTAGTCTTGTGCGAAGCTCGACTCTGTGGCTTGGTGCACAGGATTGATAGGCTATAATATTTTGTAATATTCCATATGTAAAAAGTATGCATAATAGAAATAAAATGCTAGAAATGGTAGATAAACAACAATATAACTAGAACCACACCACAATAACACCAAAATTATATCAAAATAACACCAGAAAGAGCACTTCGATTACTGAGGGCAATGTTCACTTTCCTCTTCAAGGGGGCAACCTCCAGCAGAGAAGATCCTTATTACAATAATATCTAAGACAAAAGATCTCATACCCTATACTCCTATTTATAATAAATATGTCTATCAAAAGAACCATCTAGAGGAAGATCCTTCTAGAAGAGAAAGCTTCTATTAGGTCTTCTTACATTAGACTTATTCTTCCTTATTGCTAGGCATTACTAATATTGACCTTTATTACATCGAAATATATTATTCTACCTATGTGAGGGGTTAGGTCCCTAACATGTCCTCCCCTTTAAAAAAATTCTTTTCCTCAAGGCTTGAGATGTGGAAATTGTTGCAGAATGGTAGTTGGCTCCCAAGTAGCATCTATTAGGGTTGTATCTTTCCACTGGACTAACACTTCCTTGATGGTTCTTTGATGAAGGTGATTCTCAAGCTGGTCCAAAAATGATTCTGGTTGTATCCAAATGGAGCCTTCTTCTTCCAATGTGGGAAGTTTGGTTTGAGTTTGGCACTTAGTTCCAATCACCTTCTTTAAGTAGGAAAAATGAAAAACAAGATGTAGCTTAGAATAACTGAAAAAATCTAACTAATAGGCCACTTGTTCCACACACTTGAGAACGGTATAAGGACCATAAAATTTGGGCGCCAGTTTCTGACAATGGTCAGCCTTGAGGGAATTTTGCTTGTAAGTTTGCAGTCGAAGAAACATCTGATCCCCTTCTGCAAATTAATGTTCAGAGCGACCTTGATCTGCTTGTTGCTTCATGCGATTCTGGGCCATGACCAAATTCTCTTTGACGGTACGGAGAATAGCCTCTCGAACTGTAAGTGTTTGGTCAACCACTTGGACCTTCGAGACACTTGGTAAATATTAGAGAACTGAAGGTGGATTTTGT
The DNA here is from genome assembly GCA_032191745.1 of Picea mariana. Lineage (NCBI taxonomy): Eukaryota > Viridiplantae > Streptophyta > Pinopsida > Pinales > Pinaceae > Picea > Picea mariana. The sequence goes on along the minus strand of JASDQU011442447.1, from coordinate 14,460 downwards.
CCATATACTACTTCAAAAGAAGTCATGCGGGTAGCTGTATGGTATGAAGTGTTGTACCACCATTCATCTAGTGGTAACCATTAAGCCCAATGATTTTTCTTTTCCAATGGAAAACACCTCAAATATGTTTCCAAACACTTGTTGACAACTTCAGTTTGACCATCAGTACAGGGATGATAAGCTGTGTTGAGATGCAATTGGGTGCCTTGTATATTGAACAGTTCTTGCCAAAAATTGTTGGTGAAAGTTGGGTCGCGATCAGAAACAATAGAATGTGGCATGCCATGAAGCTTGAAGACTCGTTCCATGAAAAGTTGAGCCACAGTGGATGTTGTAAATGGGTGTTGAAGAGCACATAAATGAGAATACTTGGAAAGGCGATCAACGACCACCATGATGATTGATTTAGTGCTCGATTTAGGTAAGCACATACAATAAAATCCATAGAGATATCTCGCCAATAGCAGGTGGAATCGGAAGTGGTTGTAGTGTGCCAGGAGATTTGACTGTTTCTCCCTTATTGCATTGACACACATCACATTTAGCCACAAAATTATGAACATCATGTTTCATACCATCCCAGAAAAAAGAATGTTTGACCCTGTCATAAGTTTTGGTAAACCCTGAGTGCCCAGCTATGGGTGTAGCATGAATCTCAAAAAGTACCGTGGATTTAAGTTTTGGTTGTTTACTTAAATACAAATAGCCTTTGTATCGAAGCTCATCATGGAGCCAAGAGTACCCTGGGGAAAGTGGAGAATTGGAGTGCAATTGTTGTATCAAATGCTAACTTTTGGGATCGTGTAGCCATTTCTAGAGAACGACTTGGAGCCAATCTGGTACAATGAAGGAGAGAGAAAAAAGGGACCCTTCATCTTCATATTTGCGGGAAAGTGCATCTGCAACCACATTGTCTTTGCCTTTTTTATAAATGATCTCATAATCATATCCAAAGAGCTTAGTCGCCCATTTTTGTTGCTCTGGGGAGGAAATGTGTTGTTCAAGAAAATACTTGAGGCTTTGATGATCTGTCTTAATTTGGGAGCGTTGCCCCAATAGATGAGGGTGCCAAAGAGAAATGACATGCAGAATATCCAACATTTCATTTTCATAGATTGATTTGCCCAAATTTCGTTCAGAAATGTTTTTGTCGGTAAAGGCCAAAGGTCAACCCTCTTCCATAAGGACAATGCCAATTCATTTTCTTGAAGCATCACATTCCAGGACAAAGGTATTTGTGAAATTAGGAAGTGCCAAGACTGGAGTGGTGCACATGGCCATCTTCAAGGTTTGAAAAGCCTGAGCAGTTGTTGGAGTCGAGGTGAAATAATTATTTTTAAGGAGTGTAGTGAGAGGGGCCACAATCTTTCCATAATTCTTAACAAACTTGCGATAATAACCTGTTAAGCCCATAAATCCATGCAATCTTTTGAGAGTCTTTGGGTGAGTCCAGTCTTGCATAACTTCAATATTTTTAGGATCCACCCTGATGTCATGCTTGCCAACAACATGACCCAAGTACTCGACTTTTGAGGCGCCAAAAGCACATTTAGATTGTTTCAGAAAAAGTTGGTGCTAAGAGAGTACGTGGATAAATCGATCCACATGCGAAAGATGGTATGTCCAGGTTTCTCTATAGATGAGGATATCATCAAAGAAAACTAAGACCAAATGGCGGAGAAAAAGATGGAATACATGATTCACGAGGCTTTGGTAAGTGGAGGGAGCATTACACAAACCAAATGGCATGACCAAAAACTTATAGTGGCCCTCATGAGTTCTAAAGGCAGTCTTAGGAATTTCTACCTCTTTCATACGGATCTAGTGGTAGCTAGAACGAAGATCAAGTTTATTAAAGAATTGGGCGCCACTGAATTCATCCAAGAGGTCATCAATGATAGGAATGGGAAATTTGTCTTTAATGGTGAGTTTTTTTAGGGCACGGATGCCAGGACACATGCACCAATAACCTTCTTTCTTCATGATCATGACCACGGGAGAAGAGTAGGAGCTCATACTAGGGAAAATAACACCTACGTTAAGAAGTTCTTGAACAATTTTCTCAATTTCATTTTTTTGGGAAAAGGGGTGACAATAGGGACAGATATTGGGAGAAAGGCTTCCTGGGACAAGGGTAATGGAATGATCATGAACACCATAGGAAGGAGGGAGTCCCTTGGGAGTGGAAAAATCCAGTTGATGTTTAGAGAGGATGGATTGGAGGTCCTCCGACACAGAGGGTGTCTCAGTTGCTTGTATGGCATGGAGTTGGGCAATAACGCCCAAATGACCTTTTTGAGTAGATTTTCCATGCGATGGGAACTAATTATCTCAAGGGAACCGATGGTGATTCCTTGGAACTTGTATTGCTGGCCCTCCTAGTAGAATTGCATGGTTAATTCCTTAAAATCCATGAGAATGGGACCCAAATTCCTTAGCCAGTCTGTACCCAACACAATGTCACAACCACCCATGTCAATAGCAAACATATGAGATTTCAGGTGGTAGTCACCAATTTGGAGACACACATTTTCACAATTCCCTCCACATTTCATGGACCTGCCATTGGCAATCATGATTTGGAAATTTTTGACTGCACGGATATAGCAATTAGTTTATTGTGCAATGCGGCGATGAATAAAATTATGGGTGATTCCACTATCAACAAGAATGATGACCTTCCTATGATTGATGTAGCCAATTACTTTGAGGGTTTGGGGAGCAGATAAGCTCGTGAGAGCATTTAGGGAAATGACTAGTTCTACTCTTTGGGAGGGTTTGAGGGAGGGGTAATGTCGGTGGGTTCAGGTGACTCGGACACAAGCAGAGCTTCAACATCCTCTTCTGAAACATCCCTCGAGATGGCCATAAAAATATTTTGTTCCTTACACTTGTGTCCTAGAAAATATTTATCATCAAAGGCCTTTGAGTTGGTGTTCATCCATTTTGGCAGCCTTTGAGTTGGTGTTCATCCATTTTGGCACTGGTCAATTTCTCAATCTTTAGTGGAGTAGAAGGAGGAACGGGATTTAGTGGTTTAGTGTGAGGAATAAAGGAGGGTTTATGGTTTTGAGAAGAGACAACTTGTTGTTCTTACTTAGCGCGTTCATTAGCCTCCACCTAACTCTAAGGTCGATCCATGAGGACATGGGCATGAATCTCATCCTCGAGGCCAGTGATAAAACATTCTTGGAAAAAAGCATCAGACATGCCCTTTGTACGAAAAATCTAGTCGCTCAAAAGCAGCTATAAAGTCTTCCACTCTGCCAAATTGTTTCAAATTTTTCAAATGACCTAAATGGTTGGCGTCAGTGTCAAAGAATTCATAAAGCTCTACCACAAAGTGTGTCCAAGCAACATACCCTTGACAGGATTTTTTTCTCCATTGCCACCATTGCCAACGTTCTTGATCTAGATGGAGAACACCATACTGGATTTTGGCCAAGTCATCTGTAATTCCATACAAAGAGAAATAATGTTCCATTTGAGTTACCCAACCAGTGGGATCCGAACCATCAAATTTGGTCACATCCACCCACGGAAGGCGTAGGTCACACTGAAAGTGATGGGGCTGAAAATTATGGGAATGAGAGGAAGTTTCAGCTTCGGTATGAAAAGGTGGGTCAGATAAAGGGGGATCTACAGGGATATGCATCTTGGTGCCGATCATCGAAGTGACAAATTCAAGCTGGGTAGTCATGTCTTGTTTGAGGTCTTCTCTGAGTTCTGTAATTGAGATGACGATGGAGGAATGCATGTTTTTATTGATGGTGGCAATATTGGCACTGAGTTGTCTCACTTCTTGTTGGGTCTCTGTGAAATTAGATTGCAAGGTATTGAAGCGAGCTTCAAAGTCTTGGCTACGGGTATGGGCCATGATGACGAGGGAACCGAAAAGGGGCGGGTGGGGTCAAAAATGTTGTTGAAAAATGATAGGTATGAATGTGATAAGGGCGAAGAGATAAATCCAATGGAATAGGTCTCAAATAATGGTGCAAAAAATTCCAGACTTTTTTTTTTTGTTTTTTGCACCTGCAGATTTATACTCTGGTCTGAAGAATATTGCAGTGATGAAATCCCCAATTGCTTAACGAGGAAGAAATGTGTAGTGATTTGGAAACTCGAACACAATTGCGCGACAATAGATCTTGTCTGTTTAATTTTTTGTTTCTGTCCCAAAGGGTTAGGTATTGAAGGGTTGTACAGACAAGGGTTTTCCCTGTGCTATAGCTCTCTGATATACGTGTGGGGTCCAACAATAGTAGTTGGCCCAATATCTCAGGGAACCAACTAAGGAGTCTATACCGTACGCTTAGCCATACTACTCGACTACCCAGGTACTAGAGAGTATCTTCCCGACTGTTGTTCTTGGTGGCACTATAACAGTCAGGCGGTCAATAGGTTTATCTAAAGAGGGCTTAAGGAAATCTAGGTTGATCCATATATGGGTGTTTTCTGATGCGCTACCACTTGAAGGGGTACCGAAAGGGGTTACAAGGGTAGCCAACAGATGTGCGCTTAAGTACCACTTGTATTTCCTTCTTGTATGAATCCCGGACCACGGGTTTATGCGCGTAACGACAAATCTATGTAGCTTAAAGACGTCAGAATACGTCTCTACCCTAAAAAAAAGTAACCCACAATTTTCTACCAAGGAAAGTGCTCTGATACCACTTGTAATATTCCAGATATAAAAATTATGCAAAACAGAAATAAAATGCTATAAATGGCATATAAACAACAATATAACCAGAACCACACCACAATAACACCAACATGATATCAAAATAACACCAGAAAGAGCACTTCGATCACTGAGAGCAATGTTCACTTGCCTCTTCGAGGGGGCAACCTCTAGCAGAGAAGAGCTCTATTAAAATAATATCCAAGACAATAGATCTCATACCCTCGACTCCTATTTATACTAAATATGTCTATCAAAAGAACCATCTAGAGGAAGATCCTTCTAGAAGTGGAAGCTTCTATTAGGCCTTCTTACATTCGAATTATTCTTACTTATTGCTAGGCTTTATTAATATTGAAATTTATTACATTAGAACATATTATTCTACCTATGTGAGGGGTTAGGTCCCTAATAGATATTGGCGAATAATAAAGAGGCGAAGCGGTTTGTGGACGTAGCCCCACCCTGGGGTGAACCACGTATATCTAGAGTCTCATGGTTTTCTTTGTGCAACGTTATCTCTGTTATGTTTTCTTAGTGCTTATATTAGAATGTGTAATGGATATGTGTGTGTTGCTTAAATGATTTTTTTATGTTAGAATGCTAGATCTGATTCACAGTGCTAAGTGATAAAGTGTTTAAGGTGCATAATCTTTTATCGTTACTATGCTAGATCTATCCTTGGCTATGTTCTACAATGTTAATAGGGTTAATAAACCAATGCATGTCACTTGCTAAGCATTAACAAAATATTCGACGAAGTGTTATTATCACATATCTGTGTCCCAACTTGGTTACAAACACCTATGTCATGTAACCCCCCCTGCTTCTACCTCAGGTGAGACTTCGCCTGCTTCACAGGTATGGCCGAAAGGGTCGATAGTTGGGGTTTTGTTGGTGTGTTGTTAAGCGTTGAACCCTGGGTCTACTCCTATGCCAACACTTTATCAAAAACACTATCAAAGATATGATTGATGAGTTTGAAGTCTATCATTAGAAGAATACACCATACCATTTGGAAGAAAATGGAAGAGTAGAAGCCTTCAATAAGATACTAGAGAGATCTGACAAAGATCTGCAATTTCAACAGGGATGATTGGGACTTGAAAATACTAGCAGTACTATGGGAATATAAAACTACATGTAAGAATATGACAAGACAAACACCATTTAGGTTAGTGTATGGACAAGAATCAGTGGTACTACTAGGATTCCTAGTACCCAATCTACACGTAGCAGCAATCACCAACATGACATAAAGGGGCGCAGTGAAAGAGATCTTGAATCAACTAATGGAGATGGAGGAGGATAGGATAGTAACAATATTTCATCGGGAAGTACAGAAAGAAAGAGAAAAATCTTGGCATGACAGGCATATCAAGAGGAAGAGTTTCAAGGAGGGAGATCTAGTCTTTCTTTATGACAGTAAATTTCTTCAGCATACAGGTAAATTCAGAATGCATTGGCTAGGGCCCTATGAATTCAATATTGTCATAGAGGGGGGATATGTATAGTTAAAGGATCTTGCAGGAGAAGAGATGAAATGAATGATCAATGGGAGTTGACTGAAACTATATAGGGACAACCGACCTCCTAACACTTAAAAGTTACAACGTAGTAATAAATACATGTACATAGTGTACTATAGTATAAGTTAAGAGAGAAAAATGAGAAAAATAAATAAAAAGGAGAAAAATAAGGAAAAATAAATAAAAAAATAGAAAAGACATAAAATACAAAAATATTGGGAAAAACATTGTGCAATAGAAGTGGACTCAGCACGTAGAAAAGAAAAATGTTCATGCACAACATATGGGCGACACACTGTGCAATAAGGACAAGTTATAGAAAAAATATGTGACACACTCAAAAATTTCAGTACATAGAGCTATGCAGCTCTGGAAAGTGTTGGAAGAGGATGAGAAAATCCAACGGTGGGACCAAGAAGAGGAAAGGATCAGCACATCCATACAAGAGCTCAAGAACAAACAAAAAACAATGAGCATCACAGAGTGCTTGAAATGAAATCAAGACTTGAAGAAGAAGTAGGTAGATTTTAAATCCGCTCAGATGCAAAAATAGGAGAGACAGGTGGAAGTAGAACCTCTCCAGGACCAAGCTGCACAAATGATCACACTAATGGAGGAGGAAAATAAGAGAATGGTGGAAGTGCACACAGAGAGCGTAGTACTAATATAGGAGGATAGAACAACACAGTCAATAGAGGCACTGATAGGAAAAGCTATGCAGGTCAAAATGTGAGGTATTTACAACACCCTGGGAAGTTCAAGATGCATTGGTTAGGCCTTATCAGGTAGAGGCCATCACAAATGGAGGTGTTGTGCAACTGAAATATATTGCAGTGAATAATTTCAGAGGACTAGTGAACGATAGTCAAAATAAGTTGTATCAAGATAGTCGACCTAACAACTTGAGGTGAAAACAAAGCGAGAATAAAAAACAGTGTTGAAGACATTGCGCTTAGGAAAATAGTTGATAGGAACAAAAAGTGGAGCATGCAAGAAAAAGAGAAAAAGTTACAATTGTTAGTGCGAAACAGATGTCATTTCCTCATCCTGCTATAAAGTCAAAAAAGGGAGGAAAAGTGGTCTTTTGTGTTTTTTCCCTAAGGAGAAGGGAAAAGAGTGAGAGTCGAGTGCGAGAGAGTGAAAAGTGATAACAAAAGTGGAGATTTGTGGTCAACAATTCAAACTTCAGCACGATGTTGCCACCAAGATTTGGAGCGTCGAGCACGGTTGGACGAAACACAAGAAGTAGTGCTCGAGTGACACAAACATGGATGTAAGAGATTCCCACAGTCATGGACATGGATGAGATTCAAATTTTAGAGTATGAGCATACTGCCATGCATGTGGAGGAGGAACAAATTCCAACATAGGAGGTTGGGCAGCCGGAGGAGGACGCAAAGAGAAACAAATATGACGTGTCTAGAGGAAAAGGGCCACAACAAGAAGAACACGTCACAGGTTAAGCACAATAGGGTCTAGAGTAGGGGATAGAGCCAGAATAAAGGCATGACATAAAGCACGAGATTGTATCATAGGTCGTGGTATCATCCCCTCAAGAGAAGAAGAAGGCTCGAACTAAGAGAAGTGTGCAAGGAGTATCACGCACACAGGAGGAATTGGAAATCATGATGCCAAAGATCCATGAGGGAGAGAAGGTTGGGGATGATATGGTGGGAGGAGTATATACCATCAAATACTCTGATCATGACGTAGCTGACACAATCAAATTCCCATATTTGGCACCACAAAACTATTTGGAGAGTATGGGAGAGGGCCCATCAGGAACGCCACTGTTGGAGCCTGCGCATTGGATCTTGGGGCTCTACAACATAGGAATAATGAATTTTTTGCGGTAAACACATCAATGGATGTGTGAAGAAACTCCTAGAAAGGGTGCATGGAGTAATTATATGGATGGATAGACCAGTGCCTATCAATTCTGATTTGAATGTAGAAATCATAGGGCTACCCATGGATGGGGAGAAGCCAGAGTAGTACTTAGAGGAAAAAACAAAAGCAAAAGCTATCTCCGACGAAATCAAGTAAAAGTAAGACACATAGAAAGGTAATAAGGGAATCAATATCAAATACATAAAGGATCCTACAATTAGATTTGCGACAAGGATGTTAAGTTGCAAGTTAATGCGCAAGTGCATAATGGACGAAGAACCAACAAGAGTGGTAGCAACTGCAACATAGTGTGTGAAGGGGAGATTGATGAGTTGGTCCCCATATCTACTGAATTCTTTCTTGGAGGATTGCAAGGACACACAGGATTAAGGCTCTAAGTTCCACCACTCGTGGTTACTTATCCTCATTGCATTGGTAGGATGGCAATAACCAATGTACAACATGTTCTTGCAAAGGACGGGAAAGTGTGGTGCAACCCGCTAGATGTCTCTTCGAAGCACAACAAACCCAAAGGAAAAGAAGATAAGAAATGACGTATTCGCTATGCACTTGAAGGAGATCCATAATTGGCTAGCAGACACATGGAGGATTTCGCCAGAAATTGCCTAGGAGTTTGGACAGATAGAAAATTTCCAAGCATCGTGCCATAGCATGTAGTTACAGGGAAAGAGGGGTCCATCCAAGGAGTGTCTATAAATGATTTACTTTGTGACGATGCAGGACATCCAAATGGAGGTCAAGGAGTGGCCTGAGGAGTGGAAAGTTCCAATGATCCCAAGAATACAGCCAGTAGTACAAACTCAGACGCAGGGTAGAACAGTGCATGCGCAACAGACAGACAGGAATGGCGCTAATGAGAAGAAGAAGACGACACAAGGTCGAGTGGGGGAAAGAAGCCCCATACAAAAGAAAATTAGGACACAGAAGAAATCACAGTGTGGTCCTACATGAGATCCACCTCACACAGAGAAGGCACCAAGAAGTACAACATAATAGGTGTGCGCGAAAGAAATAAGAACAGAGACACAAGAGAAACTGGTGGAGGAATACATTGGGCATGAGACATGCATGTGTACAGATATTCCAGAGGCATCTGAGCCATCATATTCCAAAATAAAGATAACATGGGATAAAATGAGTGGCTCCAGAAAGAAGCATAAGTCCCACAAAACTCCAATGCAAACATCACTGACAATAGATGACGTGGAGCTTATAGCCACCACAGTAGAAGATCAACTGTCACAAGTATGGGAGAATGTTGAGAATCATAGGGTGTCGATTTTGGAATAGGTGCAAGATGTAAAAATTGCATTGGAGTAGTTAAGGATCAGGACAGAGCAACAACAGAAAGAGAATCCAGTGCAAACTAGAGAAGGAACACTTGCTAGAGAGATAGTGCAACGCACGATGCAGGGGAGTGTAATTTTTATAATAACACCTAAGATGTTGTTTATTGGTGAGGAAATAACACAGAAGCCCATAAAAGATATTGAGACATTGGATTTGGAATTTCCCAAGATTCCAACAAAAGAGTTGTATAAATTATAGGTTAGCATCATGTAGGAGATTCTGTCCAGGGAAAGGACTGATGCGACAAACTTACAATTAGGATAGGAAGGTAGCACAAGAAGACAACATCTCATTGAAGGAGGCAGTTAGCCAAGAAGGGAAGGAGAGGAAGATAGCGAAAAAAAAAATGTAGGATATGGAGAAACAAATAAGTGCAGTATTTCAAGACATCCTAGACAACGCAAAATCAGAGGGAGCATCTTCAGAAGAGAAGATGAATAAAAAAGCGTAGGATTTGGAGAAGTATAAAGACCAAATCAAGGAGTTGGAGGAGCATACAGTACCTACTCCTCCTCCAAAATTCATATCGCAAAGAGAGAAATACAAAACAACATGTGCAGAGAACATCGTGCAAAATATACATAGAATGACAGAGTTGTGGGAAAAGAGCGCCCAAATGTGGACACATATCTTAAAGGATGGGAGCTTACAAGAGCTGCAAGCGAAGGAAGACAAGTTGCATGCAACAATGCTGGATGTAAATTAGTGAAAATAGACAATGTCACTGCCAGAGAAGATCAAGGCTGTAGCAGAAATGAAGACCCTACAGGTAGAGGAAAAAGTGATGCAGGCACAAAAAATTGCAAGACAGGATCAGTTGGAGCCCTTGCAGGAGAAGGTGGAGTAGATGGTCATGGAGATCGATGTAACGAAATTGAGCATAGAGAAAAAATGCTTGGAGGGGGGAGAGATATCAAGACCTCCATTCACTGCGCATGTGGTAGAATCCATGACAGAGAAGAGAAGCCCAGCTCAAGAGCAATGCCGGTGGATAAAAGATATGTACGAAGCACTGGCACATGCAGTGAAATATAATGGAGTCTGTGAGTGACTTCGAGCAAGTCATGATGTTATTGTTGGGTGCAGGCCGAATTTGAGGAAAATTCCATTTTTGTAAAGTAAATATTAATTCGAAAAAAGACGGTTGGAAGGAAAAGCAACACGTGTGAGGGAAAGTCGCATGCAAAGGAGGAAAACATGCAAGGTGTGCATACAGGAAAATCCAATCACATTAGTGATCCAGATTTGGATCCAGGAGCTTGATGGGGCTCAAAAATGCCTAAAAATAAAAGTACTCATAATTTGACGAGACCAACGCCATTGTGTTTGTCCCGTTCTCTTGATTCCAGCCATATATCCACTTTCTCAAATGGACACTGTATGCGAGAGTTATCGCACTTTGACTGCTTTCCCAAATAGGCAAAAAGTCAACAGGTCCAGTCAAATGATGACATTAGCATGACATCAGCAATGCTGACATGGAAAAAACAAGTGGCGACAAGTGGCAGTCCAGTAGAAGGTGACTAGTCAGTGACAAGGATCCACCCAGCAATTGATAGGTGGCACTTTATTGACAAATTGTTTGATGCCATGTGGCCCAGTCATGGGCTGCCACGTGGCACCATGGTATTGGTTAATGGTTGGTGGAAAAAGTTTTATTGGAGCTCATGGGAATTGAACCCATGACCTCTTGGTAGGCGCCCAAGACTTGGCCAAAGTCTTTTTTACCAACGCGCCCTTGATGGTGCTTATTAAATATAACCCACTTTAATTTTATTAAAGTGTATTGTAAAGGTGTATGGGCGCACAAGGGGATAAGCTCTAGCCCAAGGATCTTGGGGATATCCCATAAAAACAGGAGGGCGCGCATGAGAAGGGGCTTAGCCCACTTAAAGCGCACTATTTTGAGCCTTGATCCCATGCAAAGCGCCATAAGACCAGGGGCACGCGCCCAGTTAAGGGCTACTCTGCATATTTTGTTTAAAAATGGGGTTTTGACCATATAATTATGGTTTTTATTGATTTTAATTAACCAGTTTTGGTTATTTGGCCATATCTTGGTGGATATTGGGCCAAATTGAGTGCGACGAAAAGTGGGATGTTGGGATTTTATCCCTCTACCTCATGGCTATATAAATTAAGTCATTGAGAGGTTTTACACAAGTAAGAAGCTGCAAAAAAGATTGAATCCAAGGTCAAGAAGTCTTGAGTACTGCAAGTAGCTGAGCTTCGGAGGCAGTTTCCGGGAGCTATACTACTCTATTTTCAGTGTCATCTGTTGTGTCAGGTTTCTGAGACAAAGTAGAATACATCTAGTCAGTCAAATTCCCTATATGATGTATTTTGAATGCATATTGTAAAGCATTGAATATTTAATAGCGAAAGCCTCCCGCACTGAAGACAAAGGCCCAGAGACGTAGACGAGATTGCCGAAATTTGTTATCAACTTCTTGTGTACAATTGGTTGATGTTTTATGTTCTTGTGTTATCTGTTATTGATATTAATTATTCAAGTCTTTGCTGTCTTTATATTCACATGCACCGTCAGAAAAAGGTCTTGATTAAATTGAGGTTATAGTGTGTAATAGCTAAGCTTTGATTTTTGGATCAAGTGGTATCAGAGCAGGCTGACATTGCAGGAACTGTGAATATGGGAAAAATCTTGAAGAGAGATAGACTCCAAGAGCTCGAGGAGAACAACCAAGCCATGCAGCAAGAGAATGTTGAATTATGAAGATTGGTGCAGATTATCGAGGAAGACAGGGAAAGAATGCGAATGTTGATGTTGGCAATGGAAGCAAGGCGAGTTGGAGGAAATCCTTTAGCTAGAAGCCCAAGCCCTGTTAGGGATGATGAAACTCATCCATTCCGGAGGCACTCAGATGAGGAGGATTCATATACTCCTGCTACTCCGGTTGAGGAGCATTCGATAGGAGAGGCCATTGGCACATTCTCTTCGCCAGTAGAAAGCATTGATTACACTCCAGCCTCACCTGTAGCTGATCAGGAAGTGGAGTCCAACCATCCAGAGATAGCAGCATTTGAGAGACATACCAAAGGAGTCGGTATGAGAATGATATCAAAGTTCGGATACTAGAAGGGGCAAGGCCTTGGAAAATATGGCCAAGTCAAAGCCAATCCGATTGAAGTGCATGAGCGTCAACTCCGAGAAGGATTGGGATGTGCAGCAGGATCTTCTGAGGACGAGAGTCCAGTGATTCATTGATCCGAAATCGGATCTAGAAGCCTGATAGGGCTTGAAAAATGCTCAAAAATGAAAGTTCTTTGAATGCGACGAAACCCATGTCATTGCGTCTATCTCGTCTTCCTGATTCTGGTGGTATATTTACTTTGTCAAACGGGCTCCGTATGGAGAAGATATCGCGTTCTGTCCGATAAGTCAAACAAGCAAAAAAATCGCTGACTGTGCAGTCCATACAGTCTGTACGGACGTTGACATGGCATGTCCATACGCTGACGTGGCAGGTCCGTACAGGCGACACATGGCAGCTCCAGGAGATGGCACGTGTCAGGCAGATTTGGACGTTTGGGCATACAGTTGGACCAATCTCGAGGTGACACATGTCACCACTGTAAGGGTGACATGTGGCACGGGTGACGTCAGCAGTTGACGTGGCAGGCTGACAAAGCAGTACGATAGGGCTGACATGGTAGGTTGAGGTGGCAGTATGGTTTACGGGTGGCAAGCACGTGGTCCAATCAGTAGCTGACATGTGGCATGTTTTGGTTGGTTGGAAAGGTGCCACGTGGCCCAGTCAAGGGCTACCACATGGCACCACGTGATTGGTTATTGGTTTTGTTTAAAATTGGTATGGCATGGCCAGGGGTCGAACCCGCGACCTCCTGATGGGTAGTGGACTTGCGGGGCTGGGCTAACTTCCCGCCCCCATGGTGGTGGTTGTTTACCATTTGGCACAAAATTTATTTAAATTTGTTTGAAACTTTGGGTGGAGGCGGAAAAGGCCGGGGCCTAGCCCCAACCCATTGCTTTAGGTATATGTTATATGACCATTCCATATAACCGGAGCTCGGGGTTCAAACAAAGTGCAGAGGGTAGGACTCGCCCACGGTTTTCGCGCCACATATGAAACCAACGCCATATGACTTGGGCACTATTCCACCAAACGCGCGAGAGTTACAACTTTATGCCACGAGACCTGGAGGCCAGCGCTTAGCCTACAGGCTAGCGCTTGGCTATATTTAGCCATATGACCATGAATCAAGGGGGGCGTGCACAGAATCGGGGTCTTATGCCCAATCACTTTTATAAAGTGGGTTTTTATGCCATAGTTTGGTATTTTTAGTTGATTTCAGCCTATTTTTGGTTGATTCTCTCCATTTTTGGGGGATATTGGGCATTTTTGGAGGCCAAATTCTTGGAGGAAGTTGGAGATGAGCAACCAACTTCAAGGATATATAAACCAGGCTTGTTTGAGGCCATGGGAGAGCAGTCAGAGCAGAGTTATGCTGAAGAAAGCCAAGCCAAATCCATGTTGATGCATAGAAGCTTTTGAGAAGGAGACGTTGTCAGATCATTTTTGGAAGCTCGGGACGTCCGTTTTGCATGCCATTTTCTTTGCAGGGTTCTAGAGATCTGGGAGAACATGACCAGATCAATATTGTAGCCATTTGGCATTGCAGCGATGTACTTTTGAGCATTTGAACAAAAATAAAGAAGCCTCCCCCACAGAGACAAAGGCCCGGAGACATAGGCAAAGTTGTGCCGAACTCCGTTATCAATATGCGTGTTATGGTTTGCTATCTATATTTTCATTTCAGATATGCATATGTGTATATGGATGTTATAATTCCTCTTCTTTCCTCATTCTTTCGCTAAGTTTCTCAAATGGTTAATTAACGCATGCAAAATTAAAACTCAACCATAGTCATTTAAAAGATCCTACGGATCAAGTGGTATCAAAGCTAGTTGACGTTTGGATTTGAGTTTTGCATGTTAACCAGGGA